>JASCZW010009062.1:3431-48786 GCA_034211315.2 Aedes japonicus
TCGATTCAGCTCAATTGATTTATTCAACTCAATAGATTACAAATCTGGTCTGCTCGAAATGTTTGTACTAAGTTGGTTGCGAAGTGGTGCTATGTTAATAATTATCGGAAAATGAAACTTTTCTGTCCACGTTAAATTTCGGAAACTTTTCTTTCAGTGTAGACTTTGAATTATTTCACGGATCGCTGAAACGTTTTACTTATATGACAGCTGAAATTCTCCACTTTATTTTTATTTTACTTTATTTTCAGTAAAATGGCGTTGAATCAAGTGGAAGTGCGCAAACGCATTTTGTACGAACGGCAGCAAAATCCGAATTTATCTGTACGCGATCTTGCCAAGAAACTAAAACTACCGAACAGTAGCGTGTTTTGTGTTTGCCAATCATTTGACCAGCGCTTGACTGTGGGTAGGAAACAAGAAGCGAAAGAAATCGACAAGTATGCTTCCGACAAATGGACAAGAAGGTGGTGGCCATTATTGAGGAAAATCCCTACCTTTCTGTTTGAAATGTGGCTCGCAAAGTAGGGAAATCAAAATTATACGTACAATAGATAAACCAGAGGCGAAGACAGGCAAAATTTCACTGCGCAAAGTCGTACTAAGGAGCTTGACACCAACTTTTGCAACATTTTCTTGTATCATAATGGACGACGAAACATACGTACTCGAAGACTTTAAACAGCTTCCTGATTTGGCATTTTACACTGCAATGCAAAGGAACGCCATTGCCAAGCAAATTCGGACAAAGAATGTGTCCAAATTTCCAACGAAGTATTTGATTTGACAGGCCATATGTAGTTGTGGTCGAAAATCTAAAAGTTTCGTCTCTACCGACTCTCCGGCCCTGTTTTGACCTCTTGTCACTATGCGATATCCGTCCTGGAATGGTATAAGGTACAAGAGGTCAAGGTATAAGGTATAAGGTACAAGAGGTCAAATACGTGCTAAAAACAGCAATCCGCCAAACTGTCCAGTTCTTCGCCCAATAGAGGAGTACCGGACTCTAGTTACGCGGAAACTCTTCGAAATTTAGAAGAAAGCAGATGGTGCCGATGATTTCAGGAGAACCGGCACGACGGGCGTATCTGAGGATCCGTACGCAACCTGATAGTGGGTGTACCACAGAAAGTGCGAGAGTTTTTTGGAAAGAAGGATTAACATCTTAATTAACTGTTTCTTTTGAACATATAACTCTATTATTGTTAAATAAACAATCGGTTTTTTACATCAGCATCTTTGCCAGCAATAAAACCATTTTTTTGATTCAACGTTAAGCTAATTAATTGTCAATTAATTTGGTGCTTCAATTTAATTTTAAGCCTCTAATTTTCTCATATTATTTCAAGGGTTTTTTTTTAATCAGGGCGAATCTAACATTGAGAGATTCTCTCCGGGCTCATTCTCTTTCATTCATTACAGTGCCATTATAACTCTTTTTAGGTATTCTTTAGTGCAGATCGAAACACAACACTGCTGGCTAGCATACTCTACAAATAGTAGAATGAAAAACGTAAACGTGATTGGAATACGAATGAAAGAGAAAGTAATCAAAGAGAGTCTCTCAATGTAAGATTCGCCCTAATGAAAAAAAAACCTAGAATTTACCGCAACTTTCAAGGCAACACTGCTTGTCTGCTGTAGACATTTGGTAATTTTAACATTTATCTATTAAATTTCATATTTCTGTTGATAAGAACTTTATTACTATTATGTTCTATGACATTTGATATTTGAGCCATGTCTTCAGGTTTGCGAACAAATAGAAGTCAGTGGGGGCCAAGTCTGGCGAATACGGTGAATGGGGAACCAATTGATACCAAATTTTATTCAACTGAGCAATCGAGGATAAATGAGCAGGCACATTGTCGTGACACTTTTTGTCTGCAAATGCGGCCGTTTTTTCTGGACTTCATCCTTCAAACTATCCAATAACGCTGCATAGTAGGCGCATGTTATGGTTTTACCTTTTTCAACATATTCGATGTATATTACACCTTGCGCATCCCAAAACATGGAGGCCATAACCTTTCCCGCCAAGTATTTGTACCGTTCGATAACTCAAAATTCACAATCTTATATACTTGTTAGATTATACAAACAGGTTCCAAAATAATCTCCTTTTGGCCCTATCAGATCCGTTTCCAGAGTATCCGGGTGTGGGCAAATTCACTGAGGGGTCTCCTTGAAAAGAAGTAGTTGAATTTTCACAACCTGCTGTGCTCTAATGGAACTATTATTACTTCCTCTTCACATCTTTGTTTTAACAAAAAAATACTGTCCATCCCTGGAGCCTCATGGTGATGAGAAATTTCACCATAAATCGTTATTCTTTTGGGAGAATACCAAAATAACAATCATAAAAAAAAATTCTACACTAGCAAATTGGCTACACTGCTTAGTTTACTTGGATGTGTATTTTATCGCTCTCCGTCTTGTGTTGTTTTATATGTGCTATGAACAATCGAAAATAAAAATTATTTTGTTGTCATGTTTTGTGATAGAACACTTAATCTAACGAACTATTAGTGCGCTGCTATTGTTCAGTGAAAGCGCGGTTCCCGAAGTGTTTCCTACTGTGAGCTCGTGATCACCAAAAACCACTTGGATAGTGACATCATCACATTTTTTTCCGAAATCAGCGCCATCTATTCGTAAAAAGTAGTTATGTTCAGCAAAAGCTCTCGTACATCTCGCTGAAAGCACGCGCAATGGAATCAAACTGCAATAAGTGCTCTAATCCGATCAAGACTCTTGAATTCATGCAGTGCAATGGTTTTTGCAATCAAGCAGTACATCTCAATTGCGTCCGTTATGGTGATAATTGCATCGACAGGATAGAGCAAATCGGAGATGCTTCCTCAAAATTGACCAATGACGTAGAAACCACTGTCTCGGATAACTGAAGCGAATCCTTGAAGGGGCTGCAGACTTAACTACTGGAAACCAAAGCGTTAACGAAGGCTTTTGTGAAAAAAAAAGCACGAATGATTCCTCTGGCCTGAAACTTGTGCGTAAAGATGCCGACCTTGGGCATTTTGCTTTCATTTCATTCAAAGTTAGATTTGACCAAAACTTGAAGGAAACTGCATTGGATCCATCAATCTGGCCAAAAGGGATCTCCTTTAGGGAGTTCGAGCATCTTCAGCCTTCGCAGAATTTTTGGGGGCCTGCGAAAATACCACGAATGGACGATCAATAAATGTGTCACCCCCGAGAACTGCGAAGGGGTTTCCCAACTTGCAATCTCAGGCAACACGTACTCGTCAGCCAGTCAGCCCTTCCAATCTACTTTAAACGCATCCCAATCTCGATGCAAATCATGTTCCCACCGCTGATTCATCGTCTGTTGATACTGAGGCACTATAACCAATGAAGCCAATGGACGGCGCCAATCTTTATGCTGAACTTCGACCTACGGATTCTACCACTGTTTCTTTGCCTCCTGCTACCATGGGACTCATTTCACCGAGACGCACGCCACAAAGCACTATGGATGCCACCCAGTCGCGTCTGCAACTTCAACTTCATCACCTGCGTTACCCGACGTATCCTGCCATCCAAGTCGTCTTGGCGCTGTGATCGGAAATGGCGAGAGGGTATTCCAATCGGCGTTAGCAGGCAAGTACATTGATCCATCATCTCATCCTCTACCTGATAGTTTCTTGGTTTCCAGAAAATTGCCCGGTGAAATTAGCAACAGTATGTGCGCACTCCAAAGCAGTTGTATCGTATTCCGCACTACTGTTACGGTGGCGCGTGAGATTTATACCTTCAAAGAGGATACAACCATAACTCCCCGCAGATAAAGCAAAGTGCTCTGTTATTCGGTGAAAAATAGACGGAGTGAAAGTGTGCGCCTGTGATGGGATTGCTTGGAGTGAGGGAATCACTCTCTCTTTCAAACGATTGCTCTCACGTGCTCTTATCTGTCTTAGCCCAAGTGCTCTTAATTGCGATCATTGCCACGTACACTTGTGCGAGGACGCGCCAGTGCTCTTTCTGTGATTCGCTGGTGCGATTGAAAGTTGTCGGAGTTGTAGAAAATGTCCGAATAGAGGAAGCGGGACGAAACATTCTTCTTTCTTCCTTTGTTATGTAGCGTCAAAGCGAATTTGCAATCACTGCTGTATATTAGAAGAAGAGCCCACGCCAGTGAGCTCACTGGGGCGCACGCAACAGAGAATTTATTTGCATTCACTTCTGTGAACTTGAGAGCTCTTCTTCTCACTCTAGAGCGATCGAGTGTAGTGTGAATAAAAACCATTTTTCTTCACTCACATGCGCTACCCGTATGTAAACACGGGGGTGAATATAAACAAGAGAGAAGAGTTTTGGTTGAAGTAGGAAGAGTGTGTATAAAAATTAAAATCTCTCTCTCTACCACACTGAGGATATGGACATCACTGGTTGTATGGATTCTTTGTCATTTACTATCTCCAGAGGTGGTGGCGTACTTATTCCGGTAAAGTTTTACCATTCATGCAATTCTGTCACGCTTGAGGATTGCGACCATCTGCAGCAAGTAACATTGTGCATTAATCTGGAGCACCGGTCGCTATTCATTCCCGGAATCTATCTCCGTCCTCTCTCCAGCCCGGATTTACACAACTCTCACTCCGATGCTCTACCAACCCTCATCGAAAGATCTTCGTCTCGCGATATCATCCTGCCACTGGGCGACTACAATCTCACGTTTTTGAACTGGATCCTCGACGAGGATGTCAACGGTTATTAACCATCGATTGCGTCTACGGAGCAGGAACTGGCACTTACGGAACCGATGCTTACCAGTGGAATAGTCCAAGTTAATTCACAAGTAAATTCAAATATAAGGCTCCTGGACTTAGCCTTTACCACCGAACCGGATGCTATCAAGCTACTTGAGCCTCCTGTTCCTCTCTTGTACATCGATCAGCATCACAATCCATTCATCTTGAACCTAGACCACACTGCAATTCGCACATTATACCTGATTATGATTCGTATCCACCTAAACTGAACTTCAGGCTCTGCGATTTCGACTCCATGAATAATGTATTGGCTTCTATCAACAGACTTTAGAGGGTGATTCCGTCGATGCTATTTCTGACCAATTTTACGACAAACTGAATGAAGATCAGTTCACAACGCTGTGTACAATGTTGTTCATCCTCTAATACAACTACGAATTTGCTGAGCTAAATATATCAATACGTTGTTTCGAGAGAACGAATCCCGAAGGCAGATCGACTCTATCTTTGTTGATTTTTCTAAAGCTTTCGACACCGTACCGCACCTGTACGCAGCCGAAATGCTTAAGGCTGTAGGATTTCCAATTTGGATCTTCGAGTGGACTCTCTCTTACTTGACCGACCGTTAAGGTAAATTCCGCACGCTCGAGAACTTTCACAATTACTTCATGAGTACCGCTAGGAAGTTTGCTCGGCCCAATGCTCTTTGTTGTTTTCGTTAATGATCTGTGCCCTCGTATTTCATCGTTCAAGCAAATGTTTGCCGATGACCTGAAGATTTTTAGAGTCCTATGTCCGCATTTGACTGTCTTGTCCTTCAAAATGATATTAACGAACTACTGCTGTAGTGTAACGATAACAGGGCATGTGGGTCAACATAGCCAAATCCCGTCGTACTAAAGTTAAAATTTGACAAAAACGTCGTGCTGGTTACGGCTGATTACGGCGGCGGCTGTCTGGTCACCATACACGGTATCACGCATCGCTGATCAACAGAGTCGGACGAACACAAAAGCTCTTCATCCAATTCGCGCTACGGAATCTTCCATGGAACGACTCGTTAAATCTAGCCGACTATACCGCACGATGTATTTTGATTGGATTGCAAACCTTGCTGGTCAGGCGAACAATCATTCAGCAACTGGTTGTCTACGACCTGTTACGCGGCAATATAGACTGTCCGGAACTCTAACGCGATGTTTTCCTCCTCGTCCAACCACGGCAATTGAGAAGCGCACAACTAGTCGCTGTACCTGTTCACCGGACCAGTTATGTCTTCAACAATCTACTTGACACCTGCCTGCGAGCCTTCAACTATACCAATGAATATTTTGACTTTAACATTAGCAAAAATGTTTTTAAAAATAGGATTAAGGTGAATCGCTGCTCCATGTATTTTTTCCTATCTTTTATCTCGCTCTCGCAAACTCACCTTGCAATTTCAAATTGATAAATCTCGATTGTTAGTTAATGAACATCGAATCGAACTCTATCAGATTGCTTAGAGCAAGTAAGCATACAAACTGATGTGATTAAATTTTCAATATTTAGTACCAACTCTGAGTTATATCAATTCTAAATATTGAGTTAATGACTGTCGCCAAGAATGACTCAGCATAAGCCCATAAGAATAGTAGGCAGAGTAGTCTGTACGATTATTAGTCGAAGACGAAGAATAATAATAATTATTTGTAATTATTATCTAATTAAACCGATGTTCAATCGAAAAGTGGTTTTAAAAAAAATATGAGCTTAATATTAATAATAATATTCTTGCACGCAAAGGTTGCCAACATTTCCGAATTCTACCATACCGTATAGCTAGGAGGATGACAAAAAAAGTAATCCATAGTAATTCCCATAGAAACTTCAAAGGTTCAGTCCAGTTCGAATTCGTAACCAATTGATCTCAATTTTCGGCAGACGAGTCAGGATGTTGGATATGGATTCGATTAATTGAAGTTGAGCTGAATTGACACTTTAGGTGCCGCTACACGGTGCATGCAAAATCTCACGCTACTAGATTGCTACTATGATATAGCTGTTACCTGAGATATCTATTTCGATAATTCTACCTGATGATTCGATAAATCGGGAACTTTCAAAAGTATGAGCTATGAAGAAATAGAATATACAGTCACTGCCAAAATAAAGTGCCAACTATTCTCATGAACACGCTTCATCTCTGAAGTCATTGAAAAACTCGTTATATCGTATTCATATATTTTTCTAAGCATGTTAATATTATTATTATAAAGATGCATGCGTATTTTTGCAATGGATAATACACAATTTTGCAAAATTATTTTTTGAACCCCAAAGTGCCCAATTGAAAATATTTTATGTGTTTGTAAATTTTACATCCAAACGCCCCTCGTATTCAATTTTTTTGACGTTTCCAAGTGTTTGTTGATCTTCTTACGGCTTTCAGTTGTCGGTCAGAAAGATTCAGTGCGAGTTATCTAAATAACCATGGATAATACGGTGGCAAGCAAAACTATTCCCTTGCAGATCCGAAAATGTGTTATTCGTGACATCACATCGCAAGATTGGTGAAAAGTATGGATACAGCAAAGCAGCGGTTACCAAACTTTTCGCAAAGTACAAAACCAATGGTTCAGTAGCTGATCGCTCAGGAGGCGGAAGGAAACAGATTCCCGAAGGGATGCGAGAATCATTTGAGAAATTAAGAAAAATCGGACGGTTACCCTCAGGGAGATCAAGGAAGTGATTCAACAACCGATCTCGGACAGTTCTCTACGCAGAAGGATCGCTGAACACGGTATGAAGAGCAGGTTTTGTAAGAAGTTGCCTTTTATTAGCAAAGTCAACAAAGCGAAACGACTCAAATTTGCTCGGGAACATGCTGATAAACCTTTAGAATATTGGAAAACTGATTTGTGGACTGATGAGTCCATCTTAAAGTCGTTCAACAGCAAAAAAACGAGCTCGTGTATGGCGTAGACCTGGAGAGGCGTTTCATGATCGACATATCCAGGGCACAGTTAAGCATGGTGGAGGGAACGTGATGATGTGGGGGCGGGTGTTGGTGCTTTGGTAAAAATCGATGGTATTATGACAGCAGATTCCTACATCGACATATTGCGTGAGATTTTGGAGGTTTCGTTGGTTAAAACTGGGCTGGAAAACAAATTTGCGTTCCAGCAAGATAATGACCCAAAACATACCGCGAAGAAGTCAAAGGCATTTTTCTACTCCTGCCGTATTGAACCTATGGAATGACCCCCACAGAGTCCAGATCTGAACCCAATAGAGAATCTGTGGGCCATCTTGGATTCACGAGTTTATAAGACAGGAGTTTCCAACAAACATAACTATTTTCAAGCTCTGGTGGAATCTGGTGGAGAGTATGCCGGAACGTTTGCAAAAACTGTTGAAGACCAGGGGAGGACACAGCAACTGCTGATCACTCAACAGACTGGATCTACAACTTAGTTTTTTAAAGAAAATAAGAAGTGGGCACTTTATTTTGACTTGCATAATTTCTACTATAGTTTGATCTTTCTTGAAGAAAAAAATGAACTTGCAGGAAGAGAACAGAAAAGAAAAGAACATAATAAATATGCCATCAAAACACAAAACTTAGAATCTTTTACTTATTTTACAGTTTGCTGCACAAAAAGGAGAATCTGGGGTAGGTGGGCACTTTTTTTCTGACGGTGACTGTATGTATTAGAAATCTGTGCCGCAGCGCTATCTCGAAACTTTTTTCGGTGTACACACGATAAATTTTCTTTATGGTTGCATATATTTGGTCGCGAGCTTTCAAAAAATAAATTTGGGAAGTAATCATGGGCACATTCGGTAGCTATGGACAGAGAATGGAAAAACTGCTGCGTAGATCAAATTGAAATGGCAGAAAAAAAAACAAAGTTTGAACATAATCGTGGATTGCTCGTCTTGAAGGCCAGGAAATGTGCTGAAGGAGCTGGTTTATGGAGATCCGGTTCACTAGTTCAGGGAAATTCTTCAGAGAAGTTCAAAGAAGTTCTTCAGAGAAGTTAATGGATGTTCTTTAGAGAAACTCGGGGAGGTTTAGTATAAAAGTTCAGGGAAGTTTTTTTCAGATAAATATAGGGATGTTCTTCAGGGAAGTTCGGTGAATTTCTCCAGAGGAGTTCATAGAAGTTCTTCAGAGACCTTCAGATAATTCTAAAGAATTTCTTGGGGAATTTCTCCAGAGAATTTCAGGGAAGTTCTTCAGAGGAACTAGAAGGAAGAGCATCAGAGAAACTTCAGGGAAGTTCTTCAGAGGAATTTCAGGGAAGTTCTTGAGAGAAATTCAGATAATTTTTCAGAGTAGTTGAGGGAAATTCTGCAGAAAATTTTAGGAAAGAAATTTCAGGGAATATCTTCAGAGGAATTTCATGAAAGTTTTTCAAAGGAACTACAGGGAAGCTCTTCAGAGGAGCTTCAGGGAAGTTTTCACAGAAATTCAGGGTAGTTATTTATAAAAGTTCGGGGAAGATATTCAGAGAATTTCGGAGAAGTTCTTTAAAGAACTTCGGGGAAGTTCTTCAGAAATCTGCGGTGAAGTTCTGCAGAGAACTTTGGGGACATTTTTCAGAGAATTTAAGGAAAGTTCTTCAGAGACCATCAGATATTTCTTCAGAGAAGTTCGGGAAAAATATTTAGAGAATTTCAGGGAAGTTCTTCAGAGGAATTTCATGGAAGTTCTTCAAAGAAGCTTAGGGAAGCATTCACAGAATTCGGGGAAGTTCTTCAGAAAATTTCGGTGGAGTTCTGCAGAGAACTTCGAGGAAATTCTTCTGAGCACTTCAGGACAGTTCTTCAGAGATCTTCGGAGAAGTTCTTCAGAGAACTTCTTGAAAGTTCTTCCGAAAATTTCAGGGAAGTTCTTCTGAGAAAATCAGGGAAGTTCTTCTGACAAGTTCAGGAAAGTTCTTTAGAGAAGTTCAGGGAAATCGGAAAATGCCGCCTGTTTTCATTGATGCTGGAGTTAAAATCAATACCGAAGTGTATATCGGTATTTTAAAGGACCAAGTGCTTCATTGGGTGAAGGCCATCTTCTCCGAGGACCGAAACGTTGTCCTACAGCAGGATGGAGCACCGTGTCCCAATCGAACTCAACAATGGTTGAACGGTTACATGAATTTTTTACCCGAAGGATTTGTGGCCCCTAGCAGTCCAGATCCGTTGGATTATTCGATTTGGGCATACACTCAGTAGCAAAAAAAAGCCGAGCAAAATTTTGATTCCAAAAAACGCGTTGTTCAACCTTCTGTAACTTTATCAATTATCAATATTTTCGACTGAAAATTGGACAGCACTATAACAAATGTATAGACCTGATGTGGCCAAAATTTAATGGTTAAAAATTTAATAAATTTGAAGTTATCATAACATTTGTGAAAAAATTCATTTTTGGACATAGCAATTTCAAAAATCCGTATATCTGTAAAAAAATTAGGTAGCATCTTTCACTTTTTTTAAAACTATTTAAAAAAAAAAAAACTTTTTTGAGCGTATTAGTAGAACGATTGTGATTGGGAAACTAGGAGAATTTAAAATTAACACTTCATTTGATCACTTTTTAAAAAATAAAAAATAAAACATTGCAACACTTTTTCAAATTTTTGCTAGTAAACGCGAGCAAATTCCTTTTAATTCTACTATGAGCTTGACAGATAGGCCTATTTCGTCTGCTACTTACAAATTTCTTCAGTGTCGAGTGCTCGACTGTAGCATATTAAAAATTTCTCTATAGCTCAAAAAAATAAAGAAAGCAATGTGGACAAAATTTAAACTGTTTCCAACAAGTGGTTTGGACTACAGCTGGCGTCAAAGTTGACGCACCAACATTAGTATTTCCCTTTTTCACCCGATGTTGATCATGCTGAAATATCGGTGCAAAAAAAAAGCCGAGGTAAATTCTGCTAATAATGCTGTATAGTACTGTATACGTAGTTTTCACAAACCAATATCTACTGAATGCGATATTTTTAAAGTTCTTCGTGGGTTACACCAGTTATTTGGGATATTTCACGCCTAATATAACATGTGTATTAATAAGATGAATTCACCTCGGCTTGTTTTTTGCACCGATATTTTAGCAAGGTTAACATCGGGTGAAAAGGGGAAATACTCATGTTGGTGCGCCAACTTTGACGCCAGCTGTAGTCCAAACCACTTGGTGGAAACAGTTCAATTTGTCCACATAATTTTGTGTATTGTTTCAAGCTATAGAGAATTTTTTAATATGCTTCCTAAATTTTTCACAGAAATACGGATTATTTAAATTACTATGTCCAAAAAGGCTTTTCACATATGTTATGATAACTTCAAACTTATAATTTATTTTAACCTTGAAATTTTGGCCACATAAGGTCTATACATTTGTTATAGTGCTGTCAAATTTTCAGTCGAAAATATTGATAATTGATAAAGTTACAGAAGGTTGAACAACTCGTTTTTTGGAATCAAAATTTTGCTCGGCTTTTTTTTTGCTACTGAGTGTATGTTGAAATACGAGCCTGCAAAACATCACACCCTAGTGTGAAAAACCTGAAGTCAACCATAACACGCACATGGCAGTCAATGTCGGAGGACTACGTCCGAAAGGCATACTCTGGCTTCCAGCGTCGGCTCGAGAATGTTATTAATAAAAATGGAGGACACATTGAATAAATTTGTTTAAAAGGACTTAATAAAGATAACTGCACTCGAAAATGTTGAAATTTGAAAGAAATAGAACAAATTTTCGCATTATTTTCTGCCGCACCCTGTATTCCGTCTGGATGAAATAGTTCATAGCCTACTACTATAACATCGAAATTTTCGCTAGTGTTCAAACGACAACGGGCACGGCTCTATCACAGCTTACAACTATCACTTGCAAGTCAAAACTATGAGCTATCACTACATAGGTTAGGTGTTCCTATGAATCATTACGTAGTTTTCTAGCATATCGCTCACTATATACTAGAAATAGCCACCGTGTGGCGACACCTTTTGAATCACCCTAATGTACACGTACACACACCAATCCATCCCTGCTGCATCAAGAATGTTCGTTCCTGCATTCAACACTTACCCGAACAAAATTCCAAACTGAATGCCGTACGCCCGCAGGGAGTTCCTCAGGTGTGGTTTCCGGAACATGGTCAGTATTTGCTGCAATCCAGTGTGTAAACCACTGCCACCACCATTACCACTAGTTCCGGTTGTCACTTTTTCCGCACCGCCACCCTGCTCGGCCCCGATTTGGGTTTCATCTACCAGCTCTTTAATCTGCCGAAAACAAAAATGAAAAACCGGAAATTATACACTGCATGAAATTTTGAAAGGGGTGGATGGTGTTGGTGTTTAGGGTTTTGCTACCGGATACTCGTGCGGGCTGCGTCCGGTGTTGAGTGCGTACAAGCGATGAAATACGGCCATCGCCTGTTCGTTGCGTCCCTTGGCCATCAAAAACTTGGGGCTCTCCGGGAGAAACATCACGAGGACTCCGCTGAGCAGACTCGGCACGCAGCACACGGCCAGGAAAATCTGCCACGTGTGGATGGCTGAAAAAAGGTTCAAGAGTAGTTGAGTTATCTGTTGTTTTTTTGTTTAATTTTCGAAAAGGGTTTTGTGCATTGATTGTGACATTTTAATGACATCGTTGGTTGAGGGTGGCAAAAAAAAAATGCAGAACTTCACGGCCAGAGGGTTTATATTCTGAGTGGGTAAATGTTTTGAATTTTTCGTCGTGAATGCAAAGGAAAAACCATTCACATTCGGGAAATCATGCCTGTAATAATTCCATCTTCAGTAACGACTCTGGCTTTGAACTAGCAATAAAAAAACAAATTTTGGTTTCAATGCGAACCAATCCATTTCCATTTCGCTCCGTCAGTCTTCTGTCGTGATGATGGAAGCTGAAAGATACCGACCAATCTGGATAGCAATTTTAATTTCGATTTCCTTACACGGACACTGACGGACTCACGAATGCGAAAGTTAATTGGCACACCTTGGAAACGGCAGATATCCGGCAGATATTGAAGTCTGCAGAACCGTGAAGTTTCTGGCAACGTGGGTTAAAGTGTAGTGTTCCCAGGAAGAAAAAAAAATACTAAAAGCAAACGTAAGTGAACTAACCTACACAGCATCAATATTGTCTCCGACCGAAACCAAGGTGAGTATATCATAGGTGTTCTAAAGTATCGAACTGATTTTTATATGGGACGACCAACGAGTTTGTTTACATTTTGCACTAAAAATGAACTTTTTTCTCCGCGGCCCACACACTGCAACAGCTAGAACACCTATACCTACTCACCTTGTCCGAACCCACAGCAATCTAGCCCAGCTAATCGACTCACCGAATGTTCCACCGAACAGAGTAAAGCCCCACTCCTGTGGGATGATGATCCAGGCCAGCGAGGGCAGCAGGACATTGGCGATGCTGTAGTAGATGCCAACCAGTATCATCACTCGAGATCGGTGCTCCAGGCTATGGAACTCGGACAGATAGGCCATCAGCACGGCAAACGGTCCACATATGCTGTAGGGAAGAGATAAGGATTTGAATGGAATTTCGGTGATGCTAAAATAAAAGCGGATTGGAAGTCCTTTTGATTTTTTTCTCGCGCTTTCTGTATATCTGTCTGTGCTGATGCAGTAGTTTGCCTCGCCACAGCAAAAGAAAACCGATGGATGATGACTTTTGCCGACTGTGAACGCCGACAGATGCCAGGAAAATTATTCAAATAGAGTTTTCCCCAGCCGTGGTTTATCCATTCCAGTTCCGCAAGTGTTGCATAATATCCAATTTGTGGCGAACCAATGCTCAAACGGAGCGGGTGAAAAGAAGGAACATCCCATCACAATGAAAGTTTCGCACTTACACAAATCCGCCCATAAATTTGAAGATCATAATAGCGACCACATTCTGGCTGATGGCACAGAGCACATTGAAGGCCCCGTCGAGGAAGAAACCGTACACCAGAAGCCGCTTCCGGCCGTACATATCGGAGAGAAAGCCCCAAAGGAAGGCCGAGGAGATCATACCTGAAAAAGAGAAAGAATGGAGAAGAAGAGTCTTAGAGATTTTTATGGTTGTTAATATCGTTGGTCACTCATGATATGTTAAATTATAGAAATCACAATCTTGTTTACGACATCGCATCTAAGGGCTGTGTGGTTAATTATTAGTACACCTGTATATTGCTGTATTTATATATGTTTTATTTATTTTGCAACTCAAATTCATTTGCATTGTTTATTGACCAACAAATACCCATAAAATCAGTATTCATTTAATATTACGTAGATCTGGCACCTTCTTCTTGATGTTCTTCATGAGGTTTTGCACAACCGTTCTGTCGATGGTTTTGCTTACGTTTACCCAGTCTTTTTTGAATTTGATGATTTCATCTGCTCCTCTAGTCTTCTTCTGCAGCTTTCCTTTCATCAAAGCCATTGAGAAATGGGCCTTTTTTGCGGACAATTTGGAGGATTCATCGTATTTTCCACAAATTGGACATTGCTTTCTTCATACCAGTCCAAGGTGGCACACGCGCATAGTGGTAGGATACCAAATCAGGCCAAAACAGTGTCGAACCTTGGTTTTTTCGGATTAGTGCACTATGGTACGAATGGACAAATTTCTCGACAAAAATCGATAACGCGAAAACCATTAACTTTAGACCAATGATGTCTTCGGGAGATTTAATTTAAAAAATAAGATCTATCTTTTGGTTTGGGTGGTGACTAGGGTGGTCGTTTAGTGTGCATAATAAAATTTTCAACTTTTAATTTTAATGATTTAGAGGATTTTTTACTTTTACAGAATAATAGATATTTTAGTTTAATGAAACTTTGCTCAAAAATTTTACTTCTATCTCATCTACGTATCGTTTTATAACAGTTTTTCTAACTTTCCTTAGAGTGGGACTTAAAAAACATTTTGGATTGCTGTAACTTTTTTTATTTTAATTAGAATTTGAAAACTTTGAGGAGATGACTTTTAGGGTATAAAATGACGAACGTTTTGGAGATACAAGATTGTTGCTAATAATTGTATTAAAAAAGTTGTAGGGGTTGAAGTGTAAAAAAAAACGTTTTTGCAAGATATCTTATTCCTTTAATTGCAAATATTTGCAAACACAGAGTACGTGAACTGTAAATACAAACTTCCATCTACAAGATCTATGCAAAATAGTTTGTCCCCTTATGACCCCTCTAGGAAGAATGTTTGTTTGTCTGTGTTGGTATATTCACATTTGTTCGCTTACATTTATTTACATCATTATATGTACATTTTTCTATTTACATTTATATAAAGGGTGATACGGTCAAAATTTGGTCAAGCGAAAACGCGTGTAAATCGGTGAAATCATTTATTTAAAAAATCAAATTAAATTTCTTTTTCAAGTTCAATTAGTATAAAATTCAGGAAAAATATTCAGTTAGGCTTCTGCTTTTCCAAATCCGAATTGCCGGGCCTTACGCTTGACCCCTGCCATCAGATTTTGTACAGCCACCTTGTCCACCTTCTTCGCCGCAGAAAGCCAGTTTGCCTTGAACTGCTGCTCGTCCTTAGCAGTTTTTTTGGTCTTCTTTAGGTTCCGCTTGGTAATAGCCCAGTATTTCTCAATTGGGCGGAGCTCTGGCGTGTTGGGAGGGTTCTTGTCCTTGGGAACCACCTGCACGTTGTTGGCGGCGTACCACTCCATGGCCTTTTTACCGTAATGGCAAGATGCCAAATCCGGCCAAAACAGTACGGAACAACCGTGTTTCTTCAGGAAAGGCAGCAGACGTTTATTCAAACACTCTTTCACGTAAATTTCTTGGTTGACAGTCCCGGAAGCTATGAAAATGCTGCTTTTCAAGCCACAGGTACAGATGGCTTGCCAAACCAGATATTTCTTTGCGAACTTTGACAGTTTCGTGTGCTTGAAAATATCTGCTACCTTCCCCTTCTTTTGCCGTATAAAACTCCTGTCCCGGAAGCTGCTTGTAGTCGGCTTTGACGTAGGTTTCGTCGTCCATTACCACGCAGTCAAACTTCGTCAGCATCGTCGTCTACAGCCTCCGGGATCGCGCTTTGGCCGTCGTATTTTAACTAGAAATTAGAAGAAGAATTAGTATCTTCCATTTAATTCCAACTACCTATGCTCATCTTCGACAGATACGCGTATTTCGTCTACAATGTGCAGACTTCTTCAGCGTCTCGTACTAATAACTCGACTGTCGAGTTATTAGTACGAGACACTGAAGAAGTTGCACATTGTAGACGAAATACGCGTATCTGTCGAAGATAAGCAAAGGTAGTTGGAATTAAATGAAGATACTGATTCTTCTTCTAATTTCTTGTTACAGGTATTCCACTAAACAGCTCAAACCCTCTAGGATTCGTCGTATTTTGTTTATCATCGCGATTTGGAGTCACTACCTTCTTGTAAGTCGATAGTCCGGCTCGTTTTTTGGCTCGATGCACGGTTGTAGACGATACACCCAGCTTATTTGCGGCATCTCGGAGAGGTTAGGGTTTCGCTTGAAACTACCGGCAACTCTCTTTGTCGTCTAAGCGGCTTCCGGTTTTCGATTTCCCTCCGATCCAGACTTCCTGGCTGTCGACAAACGTTCCCCAAACACTTTAATTACATTTGTAACGGTTGATTTGGCAACTTTTAGCGATTTTGCCAACTTTGCGTGCGAGTAGCTGGGATTTTCGCGATGCGCGAGCAAAATTTTGATACGCTGCTCTTCTTGCTTGGACGGCATTTTGACAACTGAAGAGTGAATTCCAAAATCAAAATAAGAGCAACATTCTACACACACACACCTTCAAAATGAGGGGTGTTCAGGTTTTTTAAATGCAAAATTGAAAGAAATACGTCAAGTTGATATTGACCAAATTTTGACCGTATCGCCCTTTATTTACCAAAAACATTTACATTTATAGATTTACATATGCATGTTATCTTATTAGCAACCATCTCGTATCTTCAAAATGTGCGTCATTTTATACCCTAAAAGTCATCTTTTCAAAGTTTTCAAATTCTAATTGAAATTAAAAAGTTAAAGCAAAAAAAACAGTTTTTTTAAGTCCCACCCTTAGGAAACTTAGAAAAACTATAATAAAACGATACGTAGATGAGATAGAAGTAAAATTTCTTAGCAAAGTTTCATGAAATTTAAATATCTATAATTTTGTGGCAGCAAAAAACTGAAAATTTTATTATGAACACAAAAGGACCACCCTAGTTACCACCAAAATTTAAAGTTAAATCTTATTTTTTAAATTAAATCTCCCGAAGACATCATTGGTCTAAAGTTAATGGTTTACGATTTATCGATTTTTGACGCGAAATTTGTCCATTCGTACCATAGAGTAGTGGCAGAATTCATATCTGTAGACATTCCTTCCGGTACATTTCGGCGTTCATATTTGTAGTAGTGAAAGAAGATGTCGATTTCATACCGCACTGGCAAATTGCTTGCCAAACCAACACCTTTTTCCAAATTTTTCGCAAAAAATCGATTTCTCCGAATTTGGGACATCCTTTCCACGCTTCACTGTGTAAAACTGTGCCTTGTAGTCCAATTTGGCGTACGTCTCGTCATCCATCACAATGCACATGTCATTTTTTCCTCAAAACGTCATCGTACAGCTTCCGAGCCGGAGTTTTCACGGAATCCGCCTGAATTTGGCTGCGTTTTGGGCATTTTTGTTTCCGGTACGTCTTTATGGAATTTCGCTCCTTTGCGCGTTGACCTTTCCAATCGTCGTTTCACACTTTTTTGCACAATCTCTGATGGATACCTTCTTTTTCCCTTCAAAAACTTTGCAAATTTGTTTCTCCAAATTTAGGTTTGACACACCTGTTTTTCTACCACAGCACGGTAAGTCCTTCAATGTGTTGTGCATAACAAACCGGTTGATCCCATTTTGAACCGCAAAGACAATTCTTCTTCGTTGGCTAATTTTCTTAGCGACAATCCCTTTTCAATTCAGTACTTGGTCACAATCTATTTTCGCTTTTCTTCCGTAAGACCTCGCATTGTTCCGCTTGAAGTAAAACTTTAACTTTTAATGAAGGTTTTCGATTGGTTACAAGGTAAGCAATACATTGACTTTAAACAGCTGTCAAAATTTATCATAGTCTTTATCATACAGAACTTCAAAAGTGTACTCATAATTAACGATGGTGGCCTTACATGTTTTGATATACTGGCCGTACTACCTTGATCAAAAAGTTCCCGGAATCACCACCACATGGTGCTCCCTGTTCACCTGATTCTAGTTAGATTGTCTGACATTGACATTCTATAGAAAATTTTAGTGTGATAGCTTGACATTTGTAAAAGTTACGCTGTTTTGAGTACGTATGCGATTGTGTGAGTGCTAGAAAAATGTTTCGGCAATTGTAGTATTTTTCGGCTGAAGTAAAATACATCGGTGTTACTTTAGACAGGAAACTCAACTGGAACTAACACTTTATTGTTCTTAATAAAGGAATAAATGCCTTTTGGTTCTACAAAAGAACATTTGGCAAACAATGGGACCTGCGTCCAAAAATGATTAAATGGACTTACACCAGCATACACCCAAATTAAAAAAGCAAGATTGTGATGCAATTTCGCATGATTTGGTTTCATTTCTCGTAATGGATCGCAACTTGGAGAAAAAATGCAACATTGGTCGTGGGCAAAAAAGCAACACATCAGTTCGATTAGAAAAATGCAATGTGTGCGTGAGGTTGTACAGTTGATTAGTAGTAGTAAATTCAATGGCTCACAAAAAAAAAAAATTAAGATCCGCAACTGAGAGTCGAACCGCGACCGTCAGCATGATGGCTCTTAATTATAACTACACCCAAAAGTTGAAATTGTAGCAAAAAATGCAAAATTGCAATTTTGCAGTTTTTGCAATCATATCTTGAGAAATCCGCATGATTCTGAAAAGGCAAATTTGCCCATCATGTTCCACAAAGCTTTTTATGGTATAAACAAAGCCATGCAAGTGTGTGCAAGTGGTTATCGCTGTGTGCCTAGTGCCTCGACAATCGCAGCAACCGTTGGGTTTTTGTTCCACCGTCAACAACTTCTCAATATGGGTGAGACAATGGCACAGAACGCCGCTACGCCGTATGCCTCTGTTGCTATTCCGCTGTCAAGTGTTCTATTTTTATCTGCACTCGTCATCACACTCCTATCACCCTCTCATCAAGTCACCATGCGGTTTATGAAATAAACGAAGCCATGGAAGTGTGTGCGACCGAAATTTGCTTCATTGTTGTAACGTTGAGTGCCTCAAAAACCGAAGAAACTCTAGGACTTTTATTCCATTCACCTCAACTTGTTGTGGTGGCTGGATGGTTACAATGAAGAGCCGTCATGCTGACGGTCGCGGTTCGACTCTCGGTAGCGGATGGTAATCTTTTTTTTTGTGCGCCATTGAGTTTACTACTACTAATCAACTGTACAACATCACGCACACATTGAATTTTTCTAATCGAATTGATGTGTTGCTTTTTTGCCCACGACCAATGTTGCATTTTTTCTCCAAGTTACGATCCATAACGAGAAATTAAACCAAATCATGCGAAATTGCATTACAATCTTGCTTTTTTATTTTGGGTGTATCCAGTCACCACAACAAGTTGAGGTGAACGGAATAAAAGCCCTACAGTTTCTGTGCCGTGGCACTCAACGTTACAACAATGAAGCAAATGCCAGTCGCACACACTTACATGGCTTCGTTTATTTCATAAAACGCATGGTGACTTGATGAGAGGGCGATAGGAGGGTGATGACGAATGCAAATAAAAATAGAACACGTGACAGCGGAATAGAAACAGTGGCATATGGCGTAGCGGCGTTCTGTGCCATTGTCTCACCCATATTGAGAAGTTGTTGACGGTTGAACTAAAACCCAACGGTTTCTGCGACTGTCGAGGCACTAGGCACACAGCGATAACCGCTTGCACACACTTGCATGGCTTTGTTTATACCATAAAAAGCTTTGTGGATCATGATGGGCAAAATTGCCTTTTCAGAATCATGCGGATTTCTCAAGATATGATTGCAAAAACTGCAATTGCATTTTTTGCAACAATTTTAACTTTTGGGTGTAGTGAGGCCATGAATTACTTACGCCTCTTTAGTGTGGTGACCAAAAACAAAAGAAGTAACTGCTCAGAAAAAAAACTTGATAACCTGCAAAGCTGAGCATGTCTTTCAATAACCGGCGCAACGCATAGCACATCGATGGCGTTAAATGCCCTCTTGAATTTAAAGGGTGTTCACAGTTCAATTGCATCACTTTAAACTCATCCTCAACAACTAGTCTCTCAACTGGTTGTCATGAAATATTCAGGGAATAAAATACAATGTATAATCTTGGTTTTGTTATTTTTGTTTCACTGTATTCATTTACCAAATCCAAAGCTCGAACTTTATTTTTAATACCACGCATAAGATTTTGTACAACGCTTGAACCGACATTTTTTTCCGCTTTCAACCATGACTTCAACATTTCTTCTTCTGCAGTGACAACTTTAGGATGCTTACGAAGTCTGTGCTTCATTATAGCCGAATATTTTTCAGTTGGCCGCAACTCTGGAGAGTTAGGGGGATTAAGATCCTTCGGCACGAAATTGAAACCATTCGTCTTTTACAACTCCAGAACATCCTTGGAATAGTGACAAGAGGCTAGGTCGGGCCAAAAAAATGTAGGAACGTTGTGTGCTTTGAGAAACGGAAGCAGTCATTTTTTTTGGCATTCATTCATGTATACTTGACCATTTACAGTTGAAGTTAACACGAAAGGCTTGCTCCGTTTACCACACGAACAAGTGCCCTGCTAAATCATCAATTTCTTGGTTAACTTTGACACTTGTTGTTTCCTGAGAGACACTCGAACATCGAACATGTCTTTTGCAGTCACGTACTGATTGCCTTGAATTCGTTTAAAGTCCGCTTTTACGTGTGTTTTATCGTCCATGATACAGCAGTGTGGTTTCATTTGTGTGTACAGCTTACGCGCTCGTGTTTTAGCTGTCCTATTCTGTTTTTCATTACAGTTTGGAGCTTTCTGAACTTTGAATGAACGGATCCCGGCTCGTTTCTTGACTTTCTGCACGAGAAGAGTCTGGACTTTCGGCACGAGAAGAAGCTGGTCAAGTGCAGCTTTTTCGCGACATTTCGAACGGAACAGTTGGGTTCGTGTTTAAAGGCAGCAGCCACTCGCCAGTGATCCTTCACACAGTATAGAAACCTTTTTCTACCACTCACCTCCTTCCGATCGACATTTAATCGTTTCCCGAAACGTTTTATGACATTAGACACTGTAGACTGGGGAATTTTCAATATCTCTCGCGTGGCTCGGTGTGAAAGAAGTGGGTTGTCGAGGTGCGTGTGCAAAATGTTCTCGCGCACATGATGTTCCTTCGACTCTATTTTCAAAACTACGACACATATTACTATGAAACTCACACTCAAAAAAATCGACACGTCACAACCACGTGAAACGCACGTAATTTTGCGTCCACTGTCAAATTCACGTAAGAGCTACATGATTTCCACGTAAATCCACATTCTACGTGGAATTCATGTAATTGTTACGTGATTTTTCACGTACAATTCACTGGCACGTAATGTTCACCTGATTTTACTGAAGAAGATTTGGTTACGTGTTTAGGTGAAAGTTACGTGAAATTTCACGTGGACATAACGTGACGATTTTTTGGAGTGCACGCAGTGTAAACAATACACGTTGAGATCATTTCACTCAAAATCAACCCAAAGGGCGAAATGTTACAGCTTATTGAAAGTGATGCAATTTAACTGTGGACACCCTTGATACGAGCCGACGGGATTCAAAAAGAAAAAAATGGTGGGTCATTTAGAGATCCTTAAAAACTTCCATTTGAATTTAACGACATACTCAATAGTGGACTGGATGCCGATGAAAGCAAACTATGAAATTTCCTTTGAAGTGGTCGCAAGAAGTCGCTTCTTATGGGAACAAGGTGGACACAGATGCACACCCAGCGATGTATTCACTTTTCCTTCGGTCTTCCTCTTCAGCATCCTTGGAGCTTCTTGTCCCTCAGGGTCGTCGGGCGTCCGGAACCGGGCTTTCTTTCGATGCTCTGATTGTTACCTAATAGTGCTCAGATGTTGTAGATGCAGGAACGGGCGTATCCACAAAGTGCCGCACGATGTCCGTTTTCGACGCAGCGGGGTGCCGTTCTTTGAACGCGAACACTTCTGAACGGAGTTGCTTCACTGTTTTTGCCATCACGGTTAGAGTTCGACTGATAGAGCTGTCAAATTTTGTCTGCTGACTCATGGGTTACAATGATTGATGCTGCATGGGTACTTTTGTTAGTGCGGGTGAAGGTAAACCTATGAAAAATCGGCAATTTTTGTCAATTTTTTTTTAATGCAAACCTTAGATTCACAAATATTTGTATTTGCTCAGATAGCTTAGCAGCTTCAAATGCAGTTAAAGCATATACGTGTCAGTCAATGTCAGTCAATCTCTCGATGGGCCAGAACTGCGGGCAGTTGGGTGGATTTATGATTTTATCGATGAAATCTACGTTATTATCGCAGTACCATTGGATGACTTCCTGGCTGTAGTGGCAACTCGCCAAATCTGGCCAAAACTTCAAGGGACCTTTATGGGCTTTAATGCTAGGTAGTTCGGTTTTCGATGCATTCTTCCTTGTACAGCTTCGAGTTCATCGTCTTATTCGTTACGAACACTTTGATCTTTGCTCCGCAGCTGCATATCCCTTGCCAAATCATCAGTTTTTTGGCAAATATATATATATATATATATATATATATATATATATATATATATATATGTATATATATATATATATATATATATATATATATATATATAAATATATATATATATATATATATATATATGATATATATATATATATATATATATAATATATATATATATATATATATATATATATATATATATATATATATATATATATATATATATATATGTGATTTTGCGATTTTCAACGTGGGTGTGCAGAATTATTTCTCTCCTCTCGGCCTCCTGCTGGAATAACTTTTGACTCACTGCACGAAACACCGTGAAATTTGTACCACAGAAAGTGAGCCCCTAGGTAAACAAACCGCTGTAGAAATTTTTTTGCAGTGGTCACCATATTCGTATCCTCGGCCCGTCAATTATTGTTGTACACTAGGGCACTGAGGGAGCCGAAATAATCCTCAATGGGACGGCACCGTGGCAAGTTGTGTGGGTTCCTTTCTTTCGGCACGTACGGTATCTTTTTCTGCTCAAGATACTCCAGAGTCTTCTTGGCGTAATGGGAAGACGCCTTGGCCAGAAGACGTACTTCGTCATCCACCGGCACTGCGATTTCACGGTGCTCGTCCGTGTACTCGAAGGACCGAGTCTACTTCCGACAGATGATGTCCTCCATCTTAACGGTTCTGTGAATCAAGATATGCGAGCAGTGATATTTTCGGCCGTCGTCACGCAAACTCGTTCCGTCATTGTTACCGAACAGCTTTTTCAACGCTTTCTTCTTATTATTACGGCCGCTACCGGCCTTCCGCTCCACGCTCAGGGATGCCAGGATTCGGTAAACCGTACTCGCGGACACGTCTTCGTCTCGGAAGTGGTCTACCGTAAACTTTTTTCCACGATGACTATGCGTTTCGTAAAACCGTACAACACGCTCGCGGAGTGCCTGCTGTTTCGCCATTTTCGTTTGAACTGACAGCACCCGAGCGAAAAGAAACATGCCACCCATTTCTAGGGAGTCCAGAGAGCAATTCTCTTGGAGAGAAAAAAATTTACGCTCTTTACTGTAATTACGGAAGGGTATTGAAATCATTCTCTTTTTTAGTGAACCCCCGTTGTGTTCCCAACTATGGCGTGTAGTTTGAAAGCCGTGGTAAAAATGTTGTTATTGGTAACATTTTCAAAAAATTCTGTGTTTCGGTTCTACGTATTTCACATGGCTCATCAAAACACAAACCAAAGGAACAAAATCTGTGTAGAGTAAATTCGAACGTTTTTATTATCGAATAGCCGATAAATCGTATGTGAGTATCATTTGAGTGTTTCTTAGCCGTTTATTATTGTTTGTTTTTGGGAAATTTTGTGTTAGATAGACCGAGTACAGCAGGCAACACCTCAAATAAAAAAAATGACTACATTTGATAACAAATCTATCTAATGGGACGAAGTTGCATCCACAAATAGACCCAATTTGTTGCTTATAGACCAACATTACATCCATATCCCTCGAAAGTATATGAATTAATAAAATGAGTTTTGTAACTTTTCGTGATACATATTACCAAATGGCTTATTAAACATATCTAAGCAAGTGTGTTTCTAGTTAAATATCGCTTTCAGCTTAAATACTTTATGATTTATAATAAAAAATGTAATTGATCGTTGCATATAAGATTAAGTCAAGGGACACATACCCTAGTTATCAATTATTGCCAAGTGGCAGTGGTTTCTAACTCCGTCCATACTTTTTGGGGCGATCTTGGATCTTCGAGTTACCTTTTCAATTTATCAGACGGGTGCTAATGATAAAAGCAAACGATTGAAATCTCATTTCTCAGATGATTTATACTGCTTATCTGTTTACTATTTTCCACTCGCACGTCTCTTAAACAATTTCCTGTGAGATCACGTCGAGAAACAATACAACCGATTGTACTTACTTAATCGCATTAGTCACTGTAACAGAGTGTTCAGTTTTCGATGCTTCAGTTTCGTCCATAAGCCTTTACTCTTGCCACCATCGCAGTAAACCCATATTCAATACTTCTCTGCTCGTTATCTTCGAAAATACTATCGATTTCATTGGGCTGCATTTTTACAAACCTGATAATGGGACTGTTTCAATAAGATTATGAACCCATTCACTGCCTGATTGGGCAGCATTAAATAAAATCACTTTAAAATAAACCGATTGGGGAATGCCACTACTAATAAGGCACTTGAAACGATTAAAGATTTTAGTTTATTTTATTGCTGGACTACCAAAGCAAGCTTATTTGAACCTGGTCATATCACTCGCTTGCATCATAGATTATTCCGTTTTCAACCTACCAATTCGTTTTTATCTGGGGACATCTTGGAGTCGCTGGTTTCTCTTTGAGTAGTTGTCATAGATGTCAAATTGAAATGCTCTTTTCCTTGTAGCGGAGGGAGCGGCGTGGATGGGTATGGAAGCTAACATGTTAATCTACTATGACCCCTTATTGGACAGTTGGCCTCACTGTTGGTATTAATCGGTCCAAAGCAGCCCGCGAACCTTTTAAATAATCTTGTCGTTCCAATCAGAAACCTTTATCATAATTTGTGGCTTTATACCTTTGTTAAATAACCTCTCATTTGGAAGATAAACCCACCCACTTTTGTTGCGAATGGAACCAATTCGGCACCACTGGTGTGTAATCGGACACTAGGTGAGTTTCACTCAGCTGGGTTGGCCTCGGTGACGTCACTCGAGCGTTCAGCTTTAATAAGTACTTAGTGGCTTCTCAGAGAGAAAATACTCTTTGAGTGGTACTAAATTATCTATCAGTAGGGCGCAGTTAAGGGATCTACTTAATAAATGGAATTCGGATTGTACCACAGTTCGGTCAGTACTAATTTTGGATAGGATGTTGTTCCGAGTGAAAAGAAACCCCTTTTCGGACTGATGGCCTATGTGCGCGTTATGCATCAGTTTTAAGTGTTGTTATATTAACATGTTGTCGCAATGAGCATCCTCTATCACACTTTGTGAATAGTACCAACAGAATCCTTATTGTAAATTTAAATCGGTCCAAAACGACCAACGAACATTTTAAATAATTTTTCCTGTTAAAAACCATGATCCAAATTTGTGAGCGACTTCAATAGCATCGTTACTGTTGGTATATATTTGTCCAAATTGGCTTTCAAGCGCTACTATAAGCCAAGTAGGAAGCAACAGCATATGAATACCTGTTTTTGATCTTGATAACTGGCCTTGGTATTAAATAGCCTCAGATTAAGAGATTAAGAGGTAAAATACCTAAGCAAAATACCTCTCGAATAACAAAGCTAGTTATTTCGGATAACTGGAAATACATGAGAGGTACTTTTTAGGTATTGTCTTACCTCAATTTGGTATTCGCATAACGTTGTGGGAACAATTTTATGGTATTATCCTCAGGTCCCGAGCAGGAGACAATAACATATCAATCCCTAGTTTTGATCTTGATAACTGGCCTTGGTATTGAAGAGCTCAGATTAGGAGGTAATCGTAGGAGGATAATACCATAGGATAAGGATAATACCATAAGAAACAATTTTATGGTATTATCCTCAGGTGTTTTACCTCTTAATCTGAGCTCTTAAATACCAAGGCCAGTTATCAAAGCATACGTTCCTGCTCGGGAAGCTATCCTGTCTTCATAATTATAACCTTTTGAGTGGCCCTGGCAGCATCCTTAATGGTGGTTTATAATCAGTTTAAAGTGACTAATGAGAATTGTTAAAAATCTTTTGTTTTTTCTGATAACGTAAACCAGCATTACACTTTATGAATGCCCCCTACGGCATCCTTACTATTGGTTTATATAGGTCCAAATCGGTTCGAAATTCATCCTGGAATGGCATAAGGTACAAGAGGTCAAATACGTGTCAAACACAACCAACCCACCGAACTGCCCGAACTTTGCCCAATAGAGAAGTACTGGGCTCTAGTTAAGTGGAAACTCTTCGAAACTAAGAAGAAAGCAAATGAGATTTCAAGAGACGATGGAGAATCATCACGGTGGGCGTATCTAAGGATACCACACGGAACTTGATTGTGGATGTACCAGAGAAAGTTCGAGAATTTTTACAGAAAGAAGAATTAACACCTTAAACAACTGTTTCTAATGTAGATATATTTTTATTATTGTGAAATAAACGATCGGTTTTGTTGAATTATGTGTACATTTTGTTGCTGCAATTATTTTGGTGTTCGAAACTTAACGTGTGCAAGCTCTATGAAATTTCACCTTTTATATTCATTATTTTCAATAGTTTAACAGTTTGATAGTTTAATTGAATTGAAAAATTTCCAATAGATTGACATTAAAATCTTGAAAATTTGTCGAGCAGTAATTAAGTTATAAGCGTTTAAATTGTAAGGATATTTCGTGCCGGTCGCTATTTTCAGATTTTCGTTTGATACTCTACGCTGACATTTTGAACCAATCAGAGTGCGGTGTAAGTATGATGTCATTTTCAACCAATAGTGCGTTTATCATGTTTTTGAAGTGTTGTAATGAATGTTGTAATGAATTCCAAATGTAATGAATTAAGTTGGTAGCGTAGATATGCTACCTTTCGAATGGAATACTTATCGTGCAATTTCTGTGAGCCAGAGTGGTCGTTTTCAGAAATCCTGGAACGGTGCCCCTATACAGGAATAGAAAAGAGAGACCCCAGACAACCACAAGTCGTATGACAGTGTTCAGATAGTATCGTGTATTCCTTTATTCTAAGTCAAAATCGCATAAAATTGTGGCCTTTACCGTATTATGTTTAAGTTAGATGATAATAAGTGCAAATTTTTGACTTGTATACGATGTGTCATTTATTTATCGTACTGCGTCACAATCTAAATCGGATTTACATTGCTACACTCTTTGAAATAAATTTATTATTGCAGATTAAATCGCATACGATGTCAAATCCGCTTGTTTAAGAAAACAATGGAAATTGTACGAATATGGCCTCCATTTTTGCGCTTTTAAGCCATATTGTTGAATTCTATATGATTTTTTTAAACTTAAATATATGTTTGTACATCATGAAAACATCTTTCAATATACTTGCATTTTGGTCGTCTCGGACGAAAGTCCTACGTCAATACAAACATCACATTTTGTGAGTCACCCAGTGGCTTTCCAAGCGTTGGTTTAAATCGGTTATAGTCTGAAGACGAAGATAAATAATAGTTAAGCATATCATTAACCCGTAACGCTGGTAGAACACCTATTCGTAGTGCGTTGCGGGGTATCAGATCTACCACCGAACCCTAGTTCGAATTAATTCAAACTAGGGAACAAATTTGTTTTTGTAGTCAAAGGAACATATCTTAGTCCTTATTACATTCTATGTCTTGTGAAAAGTGACAATATTTGTTTTGTGATTGTGTGAGGATGAGCTTAGAATAAGTAAAACATGGTTTATCTTCATTTACAGGGTGCGGCAGAAAATAATGCGAAATTGTTCAAACTTGAGTATTGGGTTAATTTGTGTAGCTAGTGACTAATTTCTGTGAGAAGTGTATTTGTTTATGTTCTCTTTCAAGTGCTGCATCCAAACATTCTATTTGTTTTATTGCAAATTCGTCAAAATGTTCGCGAAAGAAGTGATCACCAGTATGTTGCTCGCCCAGAAGAAGGTGAAAGAGATAGCCAAGGAACATGATCAAATCGGTCCGTGCAAAAATTGCTCGCAACCCGGTGCGTTCCATAAGAAAACTTGCAAAGGAAGCCAATATTTCGGAGAAATCCATGCGGAGAATCATCAAAGAAGACCTGCATGCATCTTCCAGAGCCAGAGTAAAACGCCACTTGATTACGGACCAGGTCAAGGAACTACGAGTGACTCGTTCCAAGAGATTGCTTTCCTTGTTGAAGAAGGAGAAAATGATAATCCTGTCCTCCGACGAAAAGCTTTTCAGCATCGATGCTGTGGCCAACAGCCGCACGGACCGGTTCATTTCACCACAGAAAATGGAGAACGTTCCGGAAAAAGTGAAATTCAAATTTCAAACCAACCGTCCAACGGTTTAAAAATGTAGCCTGTTTTCATTGATGCTGGAGTTAAAATCAATACCCAAGTATATATCGGTATTTTAAAGGACCAGGTGCTTCCCTGGGTGAAGGCCAACTTCTCCGAGGACCAAAACGTTGTCCTACAGCAGGATGGAGCGCCGTGTCACAAGTCCAATCGAACCCAACAATGGTTGAACGATAACATGAAGTTTTGGCCGAAGGATTTGTGGCGATTGAGTGAGTTCACATTATGGCAATAACTATATACACTGTTAATCCGCCAGTACTCATTATTTATTTATCATAAACTTAGCATTCTCCTGGCTTTCTTTGTATAGTTGAAAGTGAGTTATTCAAAAACCAAAAGAAACCTTGCCTCGGAATCCAGTCCACGAAAACACATAGAATATGGAAGAACTGAAGGTTATATTGGATAGCGAAAGTTTCCAAAAACAGAGAGGTAAATGACGAATTTCACGCCAACTCGTCTTCGTGATGGCAGCCTGAATAAGAAAATCTCATAGGTTTACAATTAAATGCATTGTAACCATACAATTGAATCAATAGTATGTAAAATTAATAGCATTGTTCCCAACAATAAGATGGAAATAGAAGATGTTCGCTCATCACCATGAGGCACCAAGAGTGAACAACAATGTTTTTGGCTAGAATTGAAAGATATGAAGAGAAAGTTTTTGATAGTTCCGCTAGTGTGCGGCAGGCTTGGAAACATAGCAGATGTTTTAGGAAAATTGAGCGAAAAGGGCATGTGTACAGTGGTACTCGAACCACGAACCACTGTACACATGCCCTTTTCGCTCAATTTTCCTAAAACATCTGCTATGTTTCCAAGCCTGCCGCACACTAGCGGAACTATCAAAAACTTTCTCTTCATATCTTTCAATTCTAGCCAAAAACATTGTTGTTCACTCTTGGTGCCTCATGGTGATGAGCGAACATCTCCTTCAACATCTTAATCGTTACTCCTCGCACGGAGAATATATAAAATAACAATTAATGTATGGAAATAGAAGTTATTGTGCCCATAATAGAATCTAATGTAAATTAACACATCGACGATAGAAAAGGAGGGGTTGTTATGTATCTTAACTACACACTACTAAAATGTCATGTAAATTTCTATCTCCTGAGACCGACACATGTAAGCGTCCTTCAGCACATAAGAATGAGTTTAAAGGGATGAGAAACTAAATTCAATCAAACTCACATTTCGTCGAGTTGCGTATGTTTCAGTTTCAGGAGACAGAATTTTACACGAAATTTTTGTTTACGTTCCCCGACTTTTTACAAACATGAATTACGTCTCGTGTAATATTTACAATTTCTAAGTGTGTATAGAAAAAAAAAATACTTTTTTTCCTATTGATTTAACTATTGATTGTATTGTTTCACAGTTGTTGAAAATCCTAGCATATGGAGTGAATTGTAGATCTATTGTGATGACAATATGTATGTTTCATTAATCTGATTCACGAACAATAAGATTTATGGTCGGAAATAGATTTGAAGGTTATATTATAGTATTGTATTGTAATTGTTTGGTAATTTTTATCTGGGAGTATCCTCTCAGAATCCAATGTAACTTTTTGTTTTTTCAAAATTCATCTAGACTACCATTTCAAAAGGACTTAAGTTTTTTTTTAATCAACATAACTCAAAAAAGACAAGACTTACAAAAAGAAATCATCTGAACTTTTATTAAAAAAAAATGGAAAAATTGTAAAATCTCGCTTAAAATAATATTATAAAATTTACAGGCAATATGCAAAAAATGGCTGTCTCAGAATTGGACTTTTTTTTAAACAAAGGCAATATATTTGTCTAAAAGTTCGCTATTCATTGCAAGATGGGCACTTTGAAGGAAAAAAAGTTTTTCTAATAACAACTTTTTCATGTCCTATTTTCATCACTTTTCGTAAGTTTTGTCATTTTTGAGTTATGTTGGTTTTAAAAATAATCGATAAATAAACTTAAGCCTAGAATAAATTAAAAAAAAACAAAGTATGCAAAGTTGCTTGAAAAGATATAGTCTACACACCCATGCTACACACCCAATGCTTCAATTTCTTCAGTAGAATCGTACTTTGCGTGGAACATTGATAAGTTTAAACCAGACTTTCCGGTAGTTTGACAGGTTGGTTAGACACATCGTTTGAACAAATTTATTCGAGAAGCACAATTTGACTGATGTTATGTATATTTTCCAATACATAACACGTGAAAAACCTTTAAAAGATTGCAGTGTTCGGTTCCAAAATGTGGGGCTTTCAATCAGGAATTATGTTTCAGAGGTGAAATTCCATGTGAAGGAGCTTCCTAAAATGAGCATCAGTTCTAAAAATACTCATTATTCAATATCACAATTTAAAACACGAAAAATGATACTTCATACCCATTTTTCAAATACCTAACAGTTTGAAAAATGCGTGAAAAATACCCGATATCCTAAGCTACAGGCTCTTTTCTTATTAATGGGGAAAATCATTTTACCCATTAAGGTGAAACTCCCTTGAATCCTCAGTATTCAACAACCATGTAGTAGTGCAAATACTTTTTTGTTCTTAAGTGGTAGTATTGGTGCATCATGGAGAAAACTGACGTGGTTGCCAGTAAATTTAATTTTTCTTTATGGAATATAGTACATCCATATAATTATTCTCCACAACTTTCAAATTCTTAAAACAACACGTAGCCTCAAAATAATCCTTTTTTAAGGTCAGGAGAGTCAGGGGCATAATTACCAAGCTAAATATTAAGCCATACATCTTGTTCAATACTAATATTGATGAATTTTAAACGTTTATGCTCAGTTCTTATTTGAATCATAAACTAACGGATGAATCGATGATTAGTATGATGATACATAAAATATATTTAAAATGTTTGCACATCTGCGATAATGAATGGGATTTTTGCAGTTTGAAAACTGAGGTACTTACCACAAACACAAAGAGATATTATTTTATTTTGTGACTTTAATAAGGATGAAAAGATTTGCTTTGCTTTACTTGTATTTCAATGTGGAGAATTGTCAAGTTAATATATGTATTCACTTTATGTTTTAACTGAAATCTCATCATATGCCACCTTTTTCAGCACGAATGTTTCAAAAAATAATTGTACTTTCGTTTCAATTTTTATCTTAAAGTCTTAAATTCCTACTCTTAGACAAAAAACGCAAAAAAATTGTTAGAAATTTATAGTAAATACCTACAATAGTTGAACTTGGAAACTGGGTAGACTTGATCCCTGTGGAGACTTGTTCTCCTGAATACTTAGAGTCAATTGAAAGTAAGTTTGATATAGCTCACCAGAATGCATATTTTCAAGGAATCTTTTTCAAAATGCATTTTGAGCGTTTTTCAGAAAAACGTTCTTTTGGGATTTTTTACATCACTTAGGAGTCTTTTACTAGTTTATAAGCAAACTAAATAAGGAACTATGAACCGGAGCATCAAGTTTCGTTTTTTCGCTGAAATATATCCATAACGAAAGAGGGGGATCAAGTCAATCCAGACTCCCATACCCCTCGCTCCTGCTTCCAAGGAAAAGGAAGTGCATGAAAGCTGTTTTTTGTTTACTTTCAAAACAAGAAAATAAATATGTACACAAAAAAATGCAAAGCTAATCAAAAACTAAAGTCACCATCGGATTCGGAAGTATGACCGGGATTCTCAAAACCAGCATCAATTGGGCTAGGTTTAGTAACCGATTCGTCTCCGGAACTGATTTCTCTATGAAATTCAGTATCAGTTGACGGTGAACTATAACCAATATTCCACGAGTTTTCGAATGTCCATGTTAAGCGATCAACAGCACTATTTATAACTTTTTCAACCCGATCACGCAAAACTGCCGCTTTTCTTTTTATAGTAATACGCGGCATTTTTTACTTCGTTGATCAAATTTTTTATCAGTCCCGCACACTCGCGCAAACAGTTACTGACAACACTGTGCTCTGCAAAACTACGCACAGCTGAGTGTGAATTAGAAAAAAGCAAAACGCGTAATTTTGATACCAGGTGCACAATTTTTGCACCATTCTCGTTAATTTAACAGTTTTTTCGCCCACTGCTTTCAAGAGCACGATGATAATTGATCTCTAAGTGAGAGTTAATAGTGTTAAGGTGTATATGGGAAGTGGAAATACAGTTTATTGTGAAAAATTAATTGGCGTATCCTGGTTTTATAAAGGTAAACAATGACGACGAAAAATTTCCTGCTCCGTGGAAATGAGCACCAGTTGATCGTTTCAGAGTGTTTTTGGTGAAATAAACTGTTTAAATTGATTAAATATGGTGTTCTGCTGTCCTATTAGCAGTATCGTGATGATTCATTGCAGGTAAGTGGATTAATTTAGAATATTTTGTTGAACAAACCCAAAGTGTGCTTGTGTGGATGAGGAAACCATCGCTCCTGCTATAAGGGGATTCCATCCAGCTTGTCCTTGAAGGAGTTAACCCACTTGAGTTCGAAAGGGGTGATATTTTACCCGTTAAGGTGAAACTCCCTTGAATCCGTAGTATTCAACATGCATGTAGTAGTGCAAACACTTGCTCTCATATGATAGTATTGGTGCATCATGAAGAAAACGGTCATGGTTGCCAGTAATTTTAACTTTTCTTTGTGGATTACAGTACATCCATTCAATAATTCCCTACAATATTCACATCTTTAAAAAAAGCATAAAGCCTCAAAAGAAGAATATTTTTTAAAGGTTAAGGGAGTCTGGGGCATAATTAGCAAGCTAAATATTAAGCCATCCAATAAAAATATTGGTGAATTTAAAATGTCAGTTCTTATTTCAATTATAAACTAATGAGTGTTTGAGTAGAAACATAAAATGTATTAAATACGTTTAAATTATGCATCTGAGATAATAAATAGGATTTTTGCAGTTTGAAAACCGATTCCAGAGACCTTTTCACGTCATACTGAACTTCTGACAACCAACGACAGCTCATGTTATACAACATAATTCGATTGCCACATTGTTATTAAGTTTTTCACACGAATCCAGTTGAATGTTGTTTGCTCGTAATAATGATCACTTATTTTGAAACACTTTGAAGTTACTTGGGTACATACCACAAACACAAAGAGATATTATGTTATTTTGTGATGTTAATAAAAATGAATAGATTTGATTTACTTAACTTAATTTCAATGTGGAGCTTTGGTAAGTTAATGTATGTGTTGACTCTATGTTTTAATAGAAATTTCATCATGTTTCACTTTTTTCAGCACGTATGTTTCAAAAAATAAGTGTACTTTTTTTTTCAATTTTGGTTTTAAAGCACGATTCATTAAAAAATTACTTCATGCATTGCACTGGTTATTATTGCACTGGTTGCCAGAGTTTTGAGAACATTCCTGCTTGATTCCTGCTTGATTCCTGCTATCAATTTCCAGCATATTTTCGCAGTTTTTCAAAATGTCACAATATGGATTCGGTGCAGTCATTTCGAATGAATCAATACGTGTAGAAAATGATGAATTTAACTGATCATCAACCCCCATGACAGTGTCAGTAGTTCGGTTGGTTGGTATTTTCCCGAAATTTATCTAAAAGCAACACAACAATCGAAGATATCGGCACTATAATAATTGGAACTAAATTTTTATTTGAGGATTCATATATTTTTAGGATTTAAATGAACAAGCATGTTGTTTAAAACTCAGATAAAATATCAACTTGTTACCAAATCTAACGAAATTAAGCTAACAAGATATTGAAACTGCACTTCAAAAGATTGTTTTACTCATCGGAAATTTGCATGCATAGTTCATGAAAGGTTATGTAAGAAGCATACATATATTTTTATTGTTTATGTACAATATCTTAAATATATTACGCATTGATATTTCTGGAAATTTATAAGGCTCAACTTTAAAAAAAAATCTTTCGAGCTACCTCATATTTTTTCAAAATTTTACAGCTCACTTCCATAGAATTTGATTCGAGGAAAATAATTTATGGAGCATTTATCAAAATTTGCAATGAATGCATTGAAAAATGCTAGTTGAATTTCAATTTTCTCGCCACTGATTTTTTGGCATTCAAATTAGAGCTCTTCTGTAACTCCTTGCTCTTAGGAAAAAAAATCGTTGTGAATTTATAGTAAATACCTACAATTATTTAACTGGGAAACTAGGTAGACTTGATCCCTGTCGAGACTTTTTTCCCGCGTTTTTTTTAAATCTAGAACAGATAATGTATAGTCGATTTCCCATAACGATTCGTCTTTATACAGAGTATTAATATAGTGAAATTTGCTTCAGATGGCGAAGCGAGATAAAAAAATATAAGAACAATATGTTTAGTTTGAGAACCTTGGACATTTTTTAAATATTTTAAGATCCTCAATAACTTCTTAAACATATGACCAAAATTGCGCCAAAATTTCACTGCTGTAGACTGTGAATATTTAGAGTCAACTGAAACCATTTAATGGCTTTATTCGAAAGATTGTGACATCCGTTCCAAGAAATTCAATTGATATTCCCAAATAGTTTTTCCTTACAGAACCATAGCCGCGCTAACCCGGATTCCCGAAAACCAGATGCACTCAATTGGTTTTTGCATATAATTTTCATAAAGTGATTGAGATTCTTCATCCAACAGTCCTTAAAATATTGAAATCGGTCAATAATTGCCAGAGTTACGATTTTTTTACTACGATAATCAAAACTTGTATCAGTCCAGCACACTCGCGCAAACAGCTGCTGACAACACTTCGCTTTGCTACACTACGCACAGCTGAGTGTAAATTATAAAAAAGCAAAACGCGCAGTTTTGAGACCAGCTGCTGAATTTTTGCACCAATCTCACTAATTAAACAAATTTTTCGTCCAGTTTTCAAGAGCGCGATGATAATTAACCTTTCAGTGAAAGTAAATAGTGTTCAGGTGACTACGGGAAGTGGAAATACAGTTTTTTGTGAGAAAATAATAGGCAGATCCTGGCTTTTAAAAGGTAAACAAAGACGACGAAAAATTAGCTGCTCTGTGGAAATGAGCACTAGTTGATCAATTCAGAGTTTTTTCAGTGAGATAATCAGTGTGAACTGATTAAATATTGTGTTCTGCTGTCCTATTAGCAGTATGGCAATGATTGACTGCAGGTAATTGGAATAATTTGGCATATTTTGTTTAGCAAACCCAAAATGTGCATGTGTGGATGAGGAAGCCATCGCTCCTGCCATAAGGGGATTCCATCGTGTATGTTCTTAATGGCCGGGTATAATGTAGACTTGCCTGTTGAAACCTCTCACTCGTCGAGATGAGTAGAATGGTAAGCGGAAAGTTAGGCATATTTTCTATTGCAACACTTTCTGCGTAAGATAGATAAAAAACATAATCTCTATGAAATGAGATTTATTAAACAATCACACTTGCTGCTGATGTTATAAGATAAAGGAAACGAGTGACAGTGCTTCAGCTCTTCGCCTCAATTGCCCACCAGGAAAACATTAACAAAATTCGTTAGTTGTTGGGCTGTTTTTTCATCTTCTTTTACATGACATTTCTGTGTTGTGGTTTGACATACATAGTTGCTTTGGACATTTGAGCCAAACAAGTAGTTAACATATAACATTGGCAAGCGCCAAAAAGTAAATATTTTAAACAAACGATTCTAGTCCATGGATAACGAGGACATTCTTCATAGCTCACACCAATGAAAAATTCAACCCTGAACTAAACCTATAAACTAGCAAGCGCGTCTAAAATTCTAAAATTGTACACTCCACTACTCTCGAAATGATGTTGCTTCCCGAACCGTGGTGCCTCTGCATAACAAAAGAAATGTCTGCTCCTACACCCCGTACTTCTGAAAAGATCTTCCGCTCTGATAAGCCATATTCCCATCAGTAGTGTGTATACTCATTCACTCGAATCCGATAACATCACGACGAACCAACGAACGAACGAACGAACGAACGTACGAAAGAAGCAGTCGGTGTGATATAGTGTGAATGACTAGTTGAAAGCTTCTTTCATGTTTCTTGTCATCGTCACCGTTGTTTTTACAATTGATAACGGAACACTTTTGACGCCTCCTCCACCGCCAACCACCGGCAGCGTTGATGATGGCGTCAGAAGTCAGAACCCAGAACGCAACCAGGCGAAATAGAAGCAGTTTTGTCTAGCGTATTATGCGTCCTTACATTTATGAAGCTGGGAAGCGAAGCGTAAAATAAGGAAGCTGCTTTGCGTTGAACATCGGATTTGTTATCGGATAAATGTTGCGTTTATTGTTGAAGCGTTTTTTTTGTGTGTGGGAAGGATGAGTGAATTAACCATTATGGTTAGATCGTATTTATATCGGTACGCCAATAGATGTCGCGCCGCCAGTGGAAGTAGACATTTATTTCTGGCATGAGAAAAAGCAAATGTTTGTCAATTATTTATTACAATCCATTTTCGGGTACAATAAATTAATAAGGACCTGCTAAATAATTCCAAGAACTATGACGTTCAAGTTCGAGCTGTTTGTTAATTTCGGAAATATTCAATTCAATACTTAAAATGCCATACTTTTTCAAAAAGTTTACTACCAGCAAGGCATGGTTAAAAAACCAAACCGTTTTTTATAATTATAAGTGTATCCATGTTGTATACACATTTTTTTTTAAATTTTCAATAAAATGGCGGCCGTTAGAGTGCGTTAAAAAAGTCGTTGTATTCTGCTTGTGCCAGCTTTCCTGGTCGCAGTTTTGATCTGAAACCTGCTAACCCAAAAAAATACATTAATTACATTTACATTTAGTAGATGAATTAAAAATAAAACAGTTAAAAATAAATTTGCACTCTTGGCGTAACATTTTTTTAAAAAATCCACATATTTTTCAACCGTTTTATCACATTTTTTCATATATAGTAATAAAATATTACTATAATTTTTAATTCATCTAGAAGGTAATACTATAATAAAGCAATCCTATAAGTTTCAGCTCAATCGAATAATTAGTTTTCGAGTTATCACCGGCGAAAACTCCGAACATGCTGTTTTGAGAAAAACGCATTCAAAGTTTTGATTATCGAAAAAGCGTCTCATTGTACCTGCTGCGCGAAAAAAAAGGCGTCTTTAAAAAACGATGAAAAGAAACACTTGCAGCTTGAATTTCGAAAAAAAGGTTTCAGGAGTGTATTGTACAAGAAATGTACTAACTTTTTATGCAATAAAAAAAGATGATTTTTTTTTGTCATTCTAACTGTATAAAGGGCGATACGGTCAAAATTTGGTCAATATCAACTTGACGTATTTCTTTCAATTTTGCATTTAAAATACCTGAACACCCCTCATTTTGAAGGTGTGTGTGTGTAGAATGTTGCTCCTATTTTGATTTTGGAATTCACTCTTCAGTTGTCAAAATGCCGTCCAAGCAAGAAGAGCAGCGTATCAAAATTTTGCTCGCGCATCGCGAAAATCCGAGCTACTCGCACGCAAAGTTGGCAAAATCGCTAAAAGTTGCCAAATCAACGGTAACAAATGTAATTAAAGTGTTTGGGGAACGTTTGTCGACAGCCAGGAAGTCTGGATCGGGGGGAAATCGAAAACCGGAAGCCGCTGAGACGACAAAGAGAGTTGCCGGTAGTTTCAAGCGAAACCTAACCTATCTCTCCGAGATACCGCAAATAAGCTGGGTGTATTGTCTACAACCGTGCATCGAGCCAAAAACGAGCCGGACTATCGACTTACAAGAAGGTAGTGACTCCAAATCGCGATGATAAACAAAATACGACGGCCAAAGCGCGATCCCGGAGGCTGTACACGACGATGCTGACGAAGTTTGACTGCGTGGTAATGAACGACGAAACCTACGTCAAAGCCGACTACAAGCAGCTTCCGGGACAGGAGTTTTATACGGCAAAAGTAAGGGTAAAGGTAGCAGATATTTTCAAGCACACGAAACTGTCAAAGTTCGCAAAGAAATATCTGGATTGGCAAGCCATCTGTACCTGTGGCTTGAAAAGCAGCATTTTCATAGCTTCCGGGACTGTCAACCAAGAAATTTACGTGAAAGAGTGTTTGAATAAACGTCTGCTGCCTTTCCTGAAGAAACACGGTTGTTCCGTACTGTTTTGGCCGGATTAAGCATCTTGCCATTACGGTAAAAAGGCCATAGAGTGGTACGCCGCCAACAACGTGCAGGTGGTTCCCAAGGACAAGAACCCTCCCAACACGCCAGAGCTCCGCCCAATTGAGAAATACTGGGCTATTGTCAAGCGGAACCTAAAGAAGACCAAAAAAAACTGCTAAGGACGAGCAGCAGTTCAAGGCAAACTGGCTTTCTGCGGCGAAGAAGGTGGACAAGGTGGCTGTACAAAATCTGATGGCAGGGGTCAAGCGTAAGGCCCGGCAATTCGGATTTGGAAAAGCGGAAGCCTAACTGAATATTTTTCCTGAATTTTATACTAATTGAACTTGAAAAAGAAATTTAATTTGATTTTTTAAATAAACGATTTCACCGATTTACACGCGTTTTTTCTTGACCAAATTTTGACCGGATCACCCTTTATCCCCCCTTAATTCATATGCGATCTAGCCACCATCGAAGGCGTTTCATTTGAAATTCAGGCTTGCTTCAAACGACGTAGTGAACGACCGTGAATCACCTTCGTTGAAATGGATATGATATCATCCTCCCACCCGAGCAGTGGTTGACGAAAATAACGAAACACGCTTGCCAGTGTTGCTAGATGTATTGACATTTGACGATGCACGTTGTTTGATACTGCAGTGACTTATTGAAATTGCCTTTGTTTCATTTGCTCTGCAACTTGAGCAGGAATCGCGTGAAAGCAACTTAAATATCAGCAATTTCATTTATCATTTCATAAAATGGTTGATTATTGTTTTCGGTGCAACAATTATTTTATCTGACGGCACTGTTTCGACGCATTGATCGAGCATGCTGAGCGATTCACGACTTTGAAAGAAGGATTGAACTGCAGCCTATAGATCAGCGTTGCCATAAAAATCAGGATAAAATCAGGATTGTCATTTTGTGTGTACTGACATTCATAAAAATACTGTTTATTAAAAACCAAAATGCTTACATTTTTATCGCTTTCAGTTTTATCAAACTTAACTTAAACTTAAACTTAACGTTTTCGGCTTCTTCTTTGTTCAGACCCACATAATTCTTTGTCCTCTCATTGTGTCTTTTTCCAATCTTTTCCTTATTTTCGTTTTGTTTTGATTAAATTGTGAGATTAATCGTTCCACTGATGCTGAGGTGTGACCTGGTATGAGGACAAACTTGGTATGAACTCTCGCAGAAGCGGAAAATCCAATGTGCCTTCTGATCTTCTGATCGACAATATGATACCCCAGAAATCTAGAACATCTTTCGCTAGAGCATTACCCGTGCCCTCGGCATCATTTTCATCATCGGCATCATCATTATGCTGGGAATATTTGGTTGCCATATTTTCTGTGAAAATATTATTAATGGTCTGGTTAATATTGGTAATCAAAATCTTTCTATTGAAATAAATAAACAAGTTCCCGCTCATAATGGGTGTTCGTCGTTGTTTGGAAATATTCGTAATATTAATAAAATTATTTATAAAAAGAAACTATTAATATTAATTAAAAGAAACTGGATCGCCATTGAAGCGGTGTCACTTAACCAACTATTTCAGTAAAGAAATGTACAGCATCAAGACATAAGAACAGAAATCACTCAATAAGGGCCGAAACGAAACGAGTCAACTCGTAGGTCTGTGTAGTTCTTGTATCGTTTTGGTAGAAAAGCGTGTCAAAATAGCTTTTTTATTGAATGATTTTTGACAAGTCCATTCCATTCCAACTAGCAAAAGCTTTGGTGGAACTATCTTATTTCGATTAAAATTAATTTGGATTGATAAAAATTACGAAAATCAGGAAAAATCAGGATTTTTTATCAAAATCTGTAAAAAAATCGTGATTGTCAGGATTTTAAGCAAAATGCAAAAAAGTCTGGAAAATCCTGAAAAAACAGGAGCATTGGCAACGTTTTGGAGTGTGGCGTCCGTCGGTGTCAGGGATGCCATATTCACAGACATGTCTGTAAATTTGCAGACATTTCGTTTTTGTTGCAGACTTTTTTAACGATGCAGACATTTAGCAGACATTTTATCTATGTTGCGAACGATACGATAAGAAGCTTTGTTGAAATATTTTAAATATCGTAGGCATGATTTAAAGTAGAAATCCTTGAAGAAATAAAAACGGTGGGCCCGGAGATAAGTATTGTATAGACCCTCGGAAACATGGAAAAAATATTGTCAAAGCGTTGGTAATATTGGTCCTTTGCCATTAAGTCACAACGAAAATCAAGTTTCACAACTATACAAATCATATTTGAGAAATTTACCGTAAAAAAGAGGTGGCTGAGTATTTTAACCAAGACACAATCAACTCTATTTATCAACTAAACCATAAATACAACCCGCATAGAGATAAAGAATTTGCTGTATAGTCAAAACTATACCCAACAAACATCGGTGTTGAATTAGAACAAATTTGGAGAAATTATTCAGCTGTTTCTTCTAGAATAGCTGAATAGCTTCTCCAAATTTGTTTGAACAAGCTCTAATTCAACACCGATGTTTGTTGGGTATTTTGAGTGTAAGGTATATTACGACATTATATGTTATTGTTTTCAAATAGTTTAATCTCGTTTTCAGCATATAACCTCTACCTTTGCACTCGGTCTGGATTACGTACCAACTTGTTGGCATAGAGAACAGATGTTCTTTGATAAGAAGGATATTTTCAAATTTCAAACATGTCTAATCCTATTAACACAACACAACAAAACGAACCGATTAAAATTAAGATGAGCATCGCCAAAGCTTTTGTGGCGTAAGGCCAGCAAACTTATACTTAGCAAACGTGGTAGAATATTTGGACCACCTTGGGTCGGAATAAAAAAAAATAGATTTTATTTTCTCTTTTGAATGCTATTACTTTTGTGATCCCAACATTTGCTCTAAAGCCCAGTCGGTTGCCACCAGGGGACAGAACAACAGTAAATGTTATGAGCTATTGAAATAAATCTTACAACTCTGTTTTTCTCCCAAAGTACTACTAAGCACATCATTTTATTACATTTGCACTAGGGATTTAGATATATACCCTCAAATTAGGTGGTTTATGAAATTAGTCCTTGATTTCAAAAATTATAGTAAGAAACGAAGAATTTAGGGCACTTTCTAGAAAGCTCTGAAGTAGAGTTCCGGAAGATAATGTCTAGAAGTTCAGGAAGAGAACTTTATCGATGGTCAGGCAGGAACTTCTCAGAAGTATTGGGTGCAAAGAGTTCAAGTAAGAAGAACCTTCAAAAATTCAGGACCTAACATTATCGAAGTTCAAGATCATACTTACCAGAATTTCAGGACAGAACTTCCTTAAAATTCATGAGATGACTTATCAGAGCTTCAGGAAGAAGTTTAGCGAAGAATACTTCTTTGAAGTTTGGAACTTTTCAGAGATTTTGGAGTTCTTTCCAGAAATTCAAGATTTAACTTTACAAAAGTTCAGGAAAAAACTTCCACGATTTTCAGACGGAAACAAACCAGGAAGGGTACAACCTATAATTTCTAAAAAAATCCGGAAAAAAAATTACGATACGTCATAGAAGTTGAAGAGAGAACTTCTCTGAAGTTCAGGAAATAACTCACCAGAAAAAACTTCTCAAAATGTTAGTTGGAACTTCCTAGAAGTGCTAGGCAGCTTTTCCAAAGCTCAGAGGAGAACATTTCAGAATTTCAGAACAACGATTTCTCAAAATACATGAAGAAACCTTTATAAAGAACAGAATGAAACATTCCTGGAGCATCGGGTGTATTTGCTTTCAATTTGAGCAAGAGTTTCCCAATAGTTCCGCAACAAACTTCCCAACGTTTTGGAGAAAACTTCCCTAACGTTCAAAAGAAAAGAACAAATTTAAGGGAATTTTCCTTTAAATTTTGGAGAGCGCTCTCCCAAAGTTTCAATGTAATTTTCATTGCAGTTCAGGATGGGACCAATCAGAAGTTTGAAATGAATAAGCTCAGGAAAAAAATCCCTGAAATTCAGGAAGATACTTACCATAGAGGACACTACCTGTAGGATCAAGAAGGAATTTTTCAAAAAAATCAGGAAAGAACTCCACAGAAGTTCACAAGAGGATTTCTCAGAAGTTCAGAGGAGACTTCCCAAAAGTTTAGTAGGAACTTCCCAGAAGTGCTAGAGAGCTTCCCTAAAGCTCCAAATCGAACATTCCAGCATTTCAGAATGAGAACTTTTTGATGTTCAGGAAATCCCAGAAGTACAGGTAGATACTGTTGATAGAATCAGGAAAAAACTTTCCAGAAGCATAGGGGGAACTTTCTAGTAGTTCAATCAGGAATTTCTCAGAAATTCTGGAACATTTCCCTGACGTTGAGAAGAGAACATCTCGGAAGTTCAAAAAAGAACTTCTCAGAAGTTCAGGAAAAAAACTTCTTACAACTTTAAGAAGATTTACCAACAAATTCTGGAGATTACTTTCCCAAAGTTTTGCAGAAATTTTCCTCGTAGCTCAGGATGGGACTTATCAGAAGTTTTAAAAGTAACTGTGTTCAGGAAAAAACTTACCAAATGTTTCTGGAAGGTACGGTTGGGTTCCATTGGGTGAATTTCGAAGAAAATAAGGAGTGACTGAAGATTTTTTTCTGACGTTCAGGAGGAAACTTCCCTAATTTTTAACAAAGAGATCAGGAGAGAGCTTCCCTGAAATTCATGAGATAATCACTGACTAACTGAAGAAGAAGTCTATACAAATATCATTCATATGACCATAATGATATTGATACCTCATGACACCATATTAAAAAATGGTAACCACCATCTGTCAAACCGTTCGCATCATACTATGAGGACACACAGTCATGCAGGAATTACAATTCCTTACTTTCCATCTCACCTCGTTTGGAAGATCTGATCAGTAAGAAAAGTTGAATATCGTATCGTACACCATCAGATTGCTCACCGCAGGTAAGCATACCAACTGATGTGATGGAATATTCAATATCCTGTACAGATTCTGAGTTATATCAATTAAAATTTTGAGGTAATGGCTGCCGGCGAGAATGCTTCAGCGTAAGTCCTTAATGTTTCTACGTCCATTTCGAATGAAAACAGAACTCGGTTGGTTTTAAGCGTATGAAACGCACGCACGTGAAAACACTTGACAGAATGGTTTGACTCTAAAAAGAACGCTTCCCAACGCGCTCGCTTTGATAGCTGTTTGCGTCTTTCCAAGCATTTTGTATAAACGCTTACCACAAAGGCTTGCGTGCTCACACTCACGCTAACGCACACTCTTCCTTCTTTTTCTTACTATGTTGTCATTGTAACACTTTTTTTTTTCTCTCTCTCTCTCCTTTCAGACACGCACTCGCTATAAACGGCCGGACATTTAATCTCATCTTTGGCCTCTGATTGCACTCATTTCCGTCAAAAATGGAGTCGCTCGAATTTGAGAGAATATTACAGGGATTGACATGTCGCCAAATCTAAAACAGGGGTTCACCCTTTGCTCTGAGTAGAAACATTGACAAGCCCGATTTTTTTTGTACGGATGGCTGTTATGCATGGCTGCTAATCGCTATGCATAAACACGTTGAAACTCGTAGAATGAATCGAACCGTTCGACGGTCGATTCAGGTTTTCTCACGATCGGATTTGCGATGACCGGGTATTTCTTCCACCAGCATCATCTCGTAGTTAACACCAAAAAGGAGCACTGGGCCGTTCCACCAGAGTAGACATTTACTGGGTCCTTCCTTAGCTCAGTCGGTAAAGGCGCGGCTACAATCAACACCATGCTGGAGATTGCTGGGTTCGATTCCCGGTCTGGTCTAGGAATTTTTCGTTAAGAAAAATTTCTCGACCTCTTGGGCATAGGGTATGACACCTGGCATCGAAAGCTCTTGTTTAGTAACTGTAGGAGTGCATTTAGACCACTAAGTTGAGAGCAAGCAATAAGCTAATTTCCAATGCAATAAGCATTAAACGTGATGAAAAAAAGAAGAAGACATTTGCTGGCTTCATTCCTCGGGTTGCGATCTCCGCCGGCTTTTGGTCCGTACTGACGTTACTCTAATGACACCGTTCTGCCATTCGGTTGATTTCGGCCACAGGATTGCAAACGAAAACCTGCAGTTGATCCAAAGGTCAGTAATGTCCATATCCTCAGTGTGGTAGAGAGAGATTTTAAATTTACCACACTCTTTTTATTCACACTACACTCGATCGCTCCAGAGTGAGAAGAAGAGCTCTCAAATTCACAGAAGCGAATGCAGTTAAATTCCCTGACGCGTGCGCCCCAGTCAGCTCACTGGCGTGAGCTCTTCTGCTAATATACAGCAGTTATTATAAATTCGCTTTTGCGTTACATAACAAAGAAAGAAAGAATAATGTTTCTTCCCGCTTCCTTTTTTCGGACATTTTCTCCAACTCGGACGATGTTTCAACTTTCAATCGCACCAGCGAATCACCGAAAGAGCACTGGTGCGTCCTCACTCAAGTGTACGCGGCAGTGATAGCATGCGAGAGCACGTGAGAGCGATCGTTCAAAAGAGAGAGTTACTCACTCACTCCAAGCAATCACATCACTGGCGCACACTTTAACTCTGTCTATTTATCACCGAATAAAGGAGTACTTTGCTTTATCTGCGGTGAAGTATAGTTGTATCCTCTGTGAAGGTAAAAATCTCACGCGCCGGCGTAATATTAGTGCGAAATGCTATCTCTGCCAATGGTTCCTTCATCA
>JASCZW010009063.1:0-45317 GCA_034211315.2 Aedes japonicus
TTATGAAGCTATGAACGAGACATTATTTGACAGTATATTATAATAGTAATCAGACAGTTTAGTCTTTGATTACATACAGATCTATTTGTGTACAGATTTTAGTTCTGTTAGAGCCAAAGTTATAAAATCCTCAAATAATTGGTCTAAATTTCATTATGATTGGATAATTCATCATGGAGATATGACCAAAACAATACCTGAGAGCACATAATTGTGAGATGAAAATATACTCGATGCAGTTCAAACCTGAACAAGACCACCCACCCCAATCGATGTCGCTTGCATTCTATTGTGTCGCATCTCGTGCGTTGTATAACACATACAGCCACACTATGCGACTATATAGAATTAGAGCAGGATCGATTGGCTCTGGTTTTGAAGGTCTGTATCCGCAATAATCCGGACACCTCAAAACATGAGTAAAACATAAATTTCACATTATATTTCCGTCGTAGTTGTTTATTTCAGATACATGGGATGTGTTTAAACAATTCGTGAAGACAAAACAATAGTTATTCGGTATTTGCATAAAATTTTCGAACTTTGCGCTTAATTCCGTCCATTAGGGTTTGTACAGACCCTTCAGAAATCGTAGAAGCCGTCTTTGTCCCAATTTGCTGGAAGTTTTTGATGTCTTTGACTCCTTGCTTCTTTCCAGAAAGCTTCCGCTTCATCAGAGCCCAATATCTCTCGATTGGCCGTAGCTCTGGGCAATTTGGCTGGTTTGAGGTTTTTGGTACAATGTTCACTTGATTTGCTTGGTACCACTCCATCACTGTTCTAGCATAGTGGCATTATGCCAAATCGGGCCAGAAAAAAAGGTTTTTATTTGTGACTTTTGATGAAGGGTAGCCATCGCTTCTGCAGGCACTCTTTCTGATACATCTCCTTGTTGATTGGCACTATCCTACATGCACTGTAGCGACGAAAGATTTACTCTTTTTGCCACACGTGCAAATTGCTTGCCACACAAGGTATTTTTTGGGAAATTTCGATGCCTTCTTCGTTCTAAAATGCTCAGCTGTAGCATATCTGGCCATAGTAGAATAAAAAGCCAGCCCTGGAAGCTGCTTGAAGTTCTCCAGGACATAAGTTTCATCGTCCATAACAACGCATGAAAACTTCGTCAAACATTCGCAGTACAAACGTCGAGCCCGTGATTTTGCTGCCAATTTCTGTTTGTCGTTGCGATTTGGAACTGTTTTTTCTATGCATACGGCTTAAGTCACAAACGTTGATTTGATTTTTAAACAAAACTAGGCGACATCCCTATTTTACGAGCCACCGTTCGAATGGAGAGATTTTGGTTTTTCAGGATCAGCGCGTCCAATGTCTTCACCGTAAAACGTTCCGAAAATGATTTGAGCACATCGTGAACAGTGGATTTAGGCAAATCCAATGTTTTTGCAAGGTCCCGTATTGACAAGTCAGGATTTGCCGTTCGCCCGTACAAATTTCGCTCGCGTAGTTGTTTTTCTTTCGTCGCCATCTTGAATACTAAACATGAAATGTAAACATCAATCATAGTCTTTTTCATCATAGACTCTCAGCTATACCACAGTGAAATTTTTCATTTCTACGTGCAATATTTCAAAAGTTACAATAATTTGAAGGTGTTCGGATTAATGTGGATACAGACCTTTTGAAGAGTAAGTGTTGAAAGTTCCATCAGTGTACGGTAGATTGGAAATAGAACAGAAGTTATGCAAATTGAGCGAAAGGGCTTGGGTTAAGTAGTATTCGAGCCAAGGACGTTACCTTTGCCTTACATCCCACTGCGGGGTAGGTCGAGGCACAGACGAGTCTGCCACCTCAACAGGCAAAAGTAACGCGTTGGTATGCGCTCATGTATTACTGATAGCTCATGTACTACAAATCTTTCCACTCATGGAGAATACTCAAGTCAAAAGCATGTTGAAAATTGCATCGAATTAAAAAAGTCGATTCAAAATTGACATATTGTCGGGCCATTCTAACTGGAAATGCTCCTGAATGACTTCATATCGCAAGCTGTCTCAATTACAAACGTGGCAGGCGTGTGTAAAGTCAAATTGTTTATTATTTTCAACCATGAAATAAGCTGTCAGAGTGGTTGAATAAACAGGGGTTTGTTTATTTACACAAAGATCAAAAGTTTGAATATAGACTTCTCCAAATGCGTAGACTTTGGTCAAACCCCCTTCCCCCAAGAAAAGTCCACGTGGTTTATGAATAGCCCCTAAAAGGGTTTCATTCTGCATGCATATTGTTAATGCGTATGGAGTCTAGAAATTCATACACGGTCTGTATATTATCATCAACATGTTCCAACTCCGCATCAGCAATTAAACCTTCCATCCTTTTTGTCAACCTTTCCGAAAACTATGTATTTCCTCCGTTTTCTTTGTTCACTCTCCTAAAAACCAAACTTCGTTCCGCAAACAATCCTTCATGGGAATAAAAACAACGAGCATTGAATCGTGGCAGGCCATGAAAAAAAAATTCTCCCACCGAAGAACCCTTAAAAAGGGAAAACTTTCAAGCAGGTTGTTTTCATCCCGAGTCTAATCTCTCCTTTTGAATTATTTCCTTCTTTTGTCGCTGTCCTCGCTGGTCCAATTCCATCCATACATCAGCCATCAACCTACCGTCGATTCCTCTCTTCTTTTTTTTTCTTCTGTTGTTGATACTGAAGGACAGCGAACTTGAATGCTCTTAAGGAGAGCAACGGGAGGGGGGCGACGCAGCGCAATCGAAAAGCAATCTCGAGCAAATCTCTCAAACTCACATTCAACACACAAAACGAAAGCCAACCAGAAAAGGACCTCTTTTGTTGCACACACAACCTGCGAGCCCTGTAATGCGAATCCTCCGTCGAATGTGCTGTAGCTGGATGGAGAAGGACAATAGGCGTGTGAGAAATTCCCACCCGAGCCAAATTCGAAATACGAGTCCTTTTCGGATGGTCCGGAGAGCTTTGGACTTGATTCGCTTTGGATTTGAGTATTAAAAAACGAAAGCATTGCTGGAAAATTCACACACTCCTCTAACTATACGGCGGCAATGGTCAGCCATCTCAGCAGGGGAAATGCGACATAAATCTTGTTCAAACAAAAAAGGACTCCTCACAGTCTGAAAAAAAAGGTCAGAAGCCTTGCTATTTGGGAAGCCAAGGAAGGAGATTAACCCACCACCACCACCGAAGGGAAGAAGGACAATGGCCAAACACGAACCGGGCAGAGGACGGTGAGAATAAAATGAAGAAAACTTTTATGATTGTTTTAAAAAAAATTAATGAACTCATTTATTTTCTTGTGTTTCTTTTTGTGTTGTCCTTTTTTTCGGAGACATACTTTACGAGGGAGGAATCCGTCCTCATTTGATGATGAACAGTAAATATTCAAATTTTTCCCCGACGAGATCCTACGGTGGCGCGCAAATGGTAAACTGCTGCTTCTATAACAAGCCCTCGGGCATTCCGTCGTCGTTAAGCATGCAATTATAGGACCGGAAGTTGGCCGGCTCCTAAAGTGCGCGCACGTACCGCACGATGATCAGTTCCATGACCTACTGGTCTCTTAGGCGCTTGGGTTTCACAGATCGGACACCGGAATCGGCATTTCATAAATGTGGTGATCGTAAGATCGCTGAGGACACGATGGAAAATGCTGCTGCAGTTGGTGCTGACAGTGATAGCTGTAGATGTTGAAGTTCGGTTGATGATAGTCGATCTCATCAAAGCACTTTCCGAATTCCAAGTCCTTGTCTTCTTTGAAAGAATTACGTTTGTTGTGCCAAGTTGGTCCCAAAATGTCCACTAGTCGGTGCCGCAAACGATAAGCAACCAAAATGAACGTCGTAACGGAAGCAGCGGACGCCACCAAGACTGCTCCAACCACGGCACGATCGCGAGATTGCCGTTGATGACATCCTAACAGTTCGGAACTAATCTCCCGCAACGCTTCTCCTCTCAATCGTTCCGGATACTCACATATTACTTGACTTTGCTCTGTCTCGATTGGTTTCTGTTGCAACAAGTTCCTCAACCACTGCAGGTGACAATTGCAGACCAGTGGATTTTCCGAAAGATCAAAATTACGCAGCTGTTTCCAAGGAAGCAACTCCTCCCGAACACCTCGGATGGCATTATCTCGCAGAATGACGTTTTCGATATGTGGAAGTCCGGAAAATGCTCCTTCCTCAATGTCGGACAGGATTTTGTTGGAAGCGATCACAATCGTGTCTAAATTTGTATTAGCCGAGAAAGCTCCCGCTTGAATACGCCTTAAATTCAACGATCCGGAAATATCGATTTTCCGCAAATTGAACAATCCGTAGAATGCACCCTCCGGGATTATTTCGAAATCATTCTGCCCAATTTTGAGCTCTTCCAAACGCTTCAACCCACTAAGCTGAACCGTGGGAACCTTCTGCAGATGATTGTCGGAGACGTCTAACGACCGAAGACTCTCCAAACCACGAAAGGTGTCAATTGTGATGTTGACCAGCATCGATCCTCGCACGTCCAGTCGCCTCAGCTGTCGCAAGCCTTCAAATGCTCCCGGTTGAATCTGGTTCAATGTATTGGTTCCGAGATAAAGCTCAGCTAGCATCTTCAATGGTTGAAAAGCCGGTGTTGGTATTATGTTGATCGAGTTGTCGTCCAAATGCAAGATCCTCAAGCTCGTTAGACTTTCGAACGCTTTGGAGTGCAGAACTTCGATGCGGTTCTGACCCAGATTCAATTCCTCTAACTTTGGCAAAGTCGTAAACATGTTTGCCGTCAGCTCGTTCATAAAATTTCCCCTCAGATTCAACACGCGCAACTCATTCAATCCCACGAACGTCTTATTGTTGATGGTACCAATTTTGTTGTTGTTCAAATGCAGCTGCAGCAGTTGTTTCTGGTACACAAAAATTCGTTCCGGAACTCCAAGCAGGTGGTTGTAGCTGAGATCCAACATGGTTAGTTCCGAGTAGAACTGGATCGACGAATCGATTGCTTTAATCCGATTGAACTTGATCACCAGTCGCTGGATGGCTGGATTCAGCGCGATCGGAAGAACGTCCAGCTCGCCTTCACCACAAGTCACGTGCAGTTTTACATCGTCACAAACACACCGGTTCGGGCAAAACGAAACGCCCAGCGTCACTTCTGGCGCCAAAAGTGCCACGATCAAAACACTCACGATCACTGCCTTCATTGCTCTTGTCTCTTGTTTTATCTTCTTCTGGTTAAGTAATGCACTTTAAAGTCTTGCACACCTCCCTAACGATCTTGGAATGCACAAGTGAACTGAATGAAACGAAACTGAAAACTAAACTCCCTCACATGGATGCAACTCCTTTTAAGAAGTGCATCCTCGTCGCAGTCCCGAAGACACGACCGATCGAACGATCATGACAACAAACAACTTATTGCTCTCTCTCTCTCTCTTTCTTCCCCCTCACCGGCGCCGGTAGATTTGTTTTTGATCTATCTCAAACGAGCATCGCATCATCTTCGTATCTGCAACCGAAGACGAAGGACCGAAGAATGACGATCGCACTCGGGTTCTCACTCTCTCGCAGTGTCCTCACTTCGGGTCACTCAGTAGGTGCAGTAAAACGAACACACCCGAATGGGCCACGCGAACACGATCATCGCGATCGCGATCGTGCTGAACAAAAGAAAGACGAAGGAAGACGAGACGAGATAAAGGAGAATCCACCGACCGGCAACGCGGCGTGGCAGCGGATGACGATGGCCCCCGGGGGCATTAACGAAGCAATTTATGGTTGCGTCGTGAGAAATGCACCTGCACCTGCCTGACCGTACCCACCGTGATCATGATCGTGGCAACAAACAGAACTTTTGTTACATTATACAACTTTCGTAGGTCCTACGCGTTCTCATTTGAAAATCAAAATCTTCATTTGAATGATAGAAGGCATTAAAAAACTCGTGTTCCTCCCTGCTTTGAACGAAATTTAAAATTCTAAGTACTCAGATGTTGAAAGTTTAATTTCTTCTAGCTTCTGTGCATGTTTTTCTTTTTACTATGTGACCTCGGTTTTGAGGGTCTCGCCATTCAGATGGGAGCTAGATTTATGGATAATTATTTCCATTGTTTTCGTTTGTGCGGAGAGATTAACTTTACACCATCCGTCATCGAATGGGTGCATTTTCGGGGAAAATTTGAATTGGATATTTCTCATGAATTACAAACCACCGAGGGTGAACAGGGTGAGGTGAGGATGGCAGATGATCATTGCTGCGAGTAACGAGACAATTCGGATGGTGATAATTACTCCTAACTGGATGCTTGTTAGGCGCGGTTGAGTTGATGATGTTTGTGCTTCTTTAATGAGCTGTCTTGGTTTGTGGGGAAGATTGGGTTTGTCAGAATTGGTGTTTTTGTTCCACGAATGATGTTTTGCATTCGATTCTCACGATTATAAAAAGCATTACGTCCAACATCCTGTCGCTTAAGAATGTGGGTTAGTTGATGAAATTTCTTATTCTTTTTGAAATTCAAGTAATATAAAATATAGAATACATCCAGCTATGCTTCCGGTGCACCGAATCCGAAATGCCTGGTGTTTGTCGGTCGCTATATTATACGAATTTTCTGTCACCTTGTGGTTAAAAGTCCCGGTTTAATTTAAATTTAAATTCTCATTATTTTGTTTTAAAGATTCTAAATGAAAATTATCGTTGTACTATGTTCCCAAAGTACATGCCTAAACAGTTTGTCGACAGTTTTGAATATTTTTCGCGAGTGATTTCCAAATTCTAAAAAACCACTTGTGCAATTTATTTAAGTCAGCTAAAGTTAGACGAGTGTTACGTAGTGCTAGACGTAGGTAGGTTTCTAGATGCTCTTAGCGAGGAACTCATTTTCAGTTTTACTTAATGATTCGTGGAGTGTACTTTCGGTTGGTGTTGGCCAAATTTGGATTTTTCAGATATAATCCTAAATAGGTTATAGAGTATTTTTCAAACATTTAGTAACCGAACGTCCGTGCTCCATCACAATATTTTATATTGTGATGTTGGCCATCTCAATGGGTAAATTGAACTGAAAATAAGTTTGAAAGAAGAGGAGCTTGGAGTAGAGCTCACGTACCCACTATAGACACTGTATATAGATCGGACAACAATTGTCTTATGCAGCCAAACGACCTGTCAAAAAATGCAGCCAAACGGACTGTCAAATTTTGATTCACCTTAAAGGACCAAGTATTGTGATCAAGTACTGTTTTGACAAAAGCCAATTATGAACAAATAAGGGATTTTATATTTCCATATTCAGTAAATGTAAGTATTTTCGGTGTATTATTTATTGCCTTATATTATCTTTCTTTGGAAACTGAAAGAAACCCACAGAATTCACTTCACATCGCGAGCTATTGCCACAATTTCACTCCAAACAATTATTTTTTTACACGGCCTTTTTCACTATATTTTTTAATGAATATCTTCAAACGGAATATAAAAAACTACCGACATCGAAACCGAATCCTTTTGCGAATGCCTATTGCGCTGTTTACTTCAAGTTTGTACAAATACAAGTGGTGCCAGATCAATTGCTCAAATTTATGACATTTTTTAGGGTTGGCAGATTGTATGATTTTGCGTTGTCCGGTCTATATACAGTGTCTATGGTACCCACTGGTTGACACTAAATATTGGCCAACGTATTTTTGCACATTTGTTTGAGCATTTGTTAGGCGACACAAATTTTCAAATCCAAAGTTCGGATACCGTTCTGCATCGGTGTCGGGACTTTGTGTTTATAAATTCGGACACTTTTTAAATCACAAACTAGCATGCAGTTATGAGCTTGTAAATTTGCCATAATAACCTATGGAAGGAGATGTTCGCTTATCACCATGAGGCACCAAGAGTGAACATTAATGTTTTTGACTAGAATGAAAGATGTGAAGAGAAAGTGTTGAAAGTTCCGTCAGAGTACGGCAGGTAGGAAATCTAACAGATGTTTTGGAAAATGAGCGAAAGGGCATGTATCCAACGGTACTTTTAAGTAGAATAGCAGACTGAGTTCATGAGATTTAGTTCGAATGGGCTTCAGCTTAATAAAGTCATTTATTCAATGAAATGTTCTCACTATTCTCAAGCTCGTCCCATAGTTATAATCCACCATCGACAGCCCGCAACAATAACCTTTAGTATCTTCTTAGAAAAATGACAAAGCTCTACAAACATCCGGTGGACTACAAGGATTCTACTTAAATCTTTGTTCTCAGTTTTGTTTCTTTACAGGAAACAAATTATTGAATTTTTCTCAAAAAATGTTACCAACTATATCTAATATCCTGTTTTATTTTGTTTAGCTTTTCATTTTCCTTGTCTCTTTTCAATCACATTTCAAGATGACTCCTTCCTCTATATTGCCCTTCCAATCTCCTTCTATCCCTAACCAATGCACGAAAGCCAATGGGGCAACGGGGTCCGCTAGTGAAAGTGGCGGGATGATAGCGGATAGTGCAAGCTACACACTTTCAGCGTATCGTTAACCAAAACGACCCCTGCTGCTAACCTTCTCCCAACTATCCAACACTCTAGTAATTTCTCGTGGAAGTGCAGAGGATTTATCGAGTATCTTCAGAGCGAGTATAACGTAAACATGTTCCTTCCCATTCCCTACTTGACCAGCATTCGGGCATGGCCGGCGCCGGTATTGCTTTATAATGCGTCAGCAGTTTTTACACATTGAGGATGTATGTTAGTTCCAAACATCATCTGTTTCTTCTTTGTGTAACTACAGCTGATCTGGCAATAACGGATTAGCACCCATGGGCGGTCAATCATGCTCATGCTTATGATTCGTAGAGTGCAGTAGTCCAAGAAGAAAAAGTGCCTAGTTACAGGGTGCGGCAGAAAATAATGCGAAAATGTTCTTACTTGAGTATTGGGTTAATTGGTTTAGCTAGTGAATAATTTCTGTCGAAGGTGTATTTGTTTACGTTTACTTTCGAGTGCTGCATCCAAACATTCTATTTGTTTTATTGCAAATTCGTCAAAAAATTCGCGAAAGAAGTGATCACCAGTTTGTTTCTCGCCCAGAAGAAGCCGAAAGAGTTTGCCAAGGTGGTAGGGTGCCATTTGGCAACAGTTTACCGCATAAAAAAGTCCCTGCAGGATGGTCCTAAGCGGCGGAAGCCGGGAAACTGACGTCCGCGGTTTGCACGCATGCCGAACTTGATCAAATTGGTCCGTGCAAAAATTGCTCGCAACCCGGTGCGTTCCATAAGAAAACTTGCAAAGGAAGCCAATGTTTCGGAGAAATCCATGCGGAGAATCAACAAAGAAGACCTGCATGCATCTTTCAGAGCCAGAGTGAAACGCCACTTGATTACGGACCAGGTCAAAGAACTACGAGTGACTCGTTCCAAGAGATTGCTTTCCTCGTTGAAGAAGGAAAAAATGATAATCCTGTTCTCCGACGAAAAGCTTTTCAGCATCGATGCTGTGGCCAACAGCCACACGGACCGATTCTTTTCACCGCAGAAAATGGAGAACATCCCGGAAAAAGTGAAATTCAAATTTCAAACCAAACATCCGGCTGGAGTCAGGATGATTGGTTTGGTCCCAAGTAGCACACTGCGGTCATAATTTGTTGTTGTAACTTGATTATGACTTAGCAAGTCATATTTATGTTATCTCAACCGAATAGCAACATGTGTGCTACTAGGGGTGGCGTCCAGCGGTTTGAAAATGCCACCTGTTTTCATTGATGCTGGAGTTAAAATCATACCGAAGTGTATATCAGTATTTTAAAGGACCAAGTGCTTCCCTGGGTGAAGGCCAACTTCTCCGAGGATCAAAACGTTGTCCTACAGCAGGATGGAGCGCCGTGTCACACGTCCAATCGAACCCAACAATGGTTGAACGATAACTTCAAGTTTTGGCCGAAGGATTTGTGGCCCCCTAGCAGTTCAGATCTTAATCCGTTGGATTATTCGATTTGGGCATATGTTGAAGCACGAGCCCGCAAAACATCACACCCTAGTGTGAAAACCCTGAAGTCAACCATAACACGCACATGGCAGTCAATGTCGGAGGACTACGTCCGAAAGGCATGCTCTGGCTTCCGGCGTCGGCTCGAGGATGTTGTTAATAAAAATGGAGGACACATTTAATAAATTTGTTCAAAAGGACTTTATAAAGATAACTGCACTCGAAAATGTTGATATTATGGTTGAATTAGTTGAAGATGGGATTTGAAAGAAATGGAATAAATTTTCGCATTATTTTCTGCCGCACCCTGTATAGCAGTTCGAGGATGTTCTGGAAAGGGGGGCTCGCATACAAATGAACAGAAATTAGATCGATCGGCATGATAAATTTTATATAGGAGTTTTTGGGGCTAGGGTAGTTTCTTATGACGGTTCGAGACCCTTTCCCCCTCCGCAAGAGGGGGGGGGGGGGGTCGTCAATAAATGAAACACACACATTTGGATAACTCGAGAACTAATCAAGCAAATGGAATCGATTTTCGCTTATGGGGTTTCTGGAGGCAGGATTTTTTTTCTATGGTGATTCGAGACTCTTCCTCTCTCTGGAAAAAAGGAGGGGGCTCTCATACAAATGATATAGAAACCAATCGGTGTGAAAATTTATGATGGTTTGAGACCCCTTCTCTTCTGGAAGGGGGTGCTTCCAAACAATGAAACACAAATTTCTGTATAACACGAGAAATAATTCTGCAAATGGAACCAAATTTGGCACGTGAGAATATTTGGAGGCAGGATTTTTTTCTGGGCTTGAGATTCCCTTGAGACCCCATCTGGAAGGAAAAGCTCTCATACAAATCGAACATGAGAATTATCCAGGCAACGCAAACACACAATGTGCATTTCTCGGGTTAAAGACTGTATTCGATGAAATTTGGACACACAAAATAGGTCACCAAAAATTTTCCTTGAGCCCGATTCTTTTCAAACTTTCTGGAAATAAAGTAACACTAAATGGTTAAGTTTTGACATCATTGGTTTATTGAACCTCATCTCCAACTCAAATGCTCGCACCTTGCATTGACCTTTCATCAAATTTTGGGCAATGATAGGATTGACTTGCTTACTTTAACCACACTTCTTTAGTTCAAGTTCATTTTCTATCAGTTTTGAGTTTTACGAACTTTGCTTTACGATAGCCAACATATTTCAATTGGGCGAAGTTCCGGAGTGTTTGGAGGGTTGACGCCTTTAGTACAAAACTACATTATTGTCTATGAAGTACTGTCTAAGACAGGCCGAGCATAGTCGAAAGATGCAAATCCAGAAGAAACAGTACCGATCCATCGTGAGAGCTCAAGAAGAGCTGAAGTCGTTTTAAATACATTCAGTCCTACGGTTCTTGAACGGTTTGATCACATGAGATACAGTTGAATATGCGATTACGAGCATATAGATCAATCGATGAGTGCACTTGTTATGAAGCCATGCGAATTTGACGGTTTTATACGGAAGTATTTGAAGATTGCCATAGTAATTTTAAAAACTGAGTTTGGTTAGCCAAAATAGTAGGACATGCTAATGTCACTTTTTCTATCTGATGTAGCTGTACTATTGAAAAAAGTGAAGAAATTAAATTCTACGAACGACTACGTTAGTTTCGATAATTAAACAAAACTAAAACATAAAATAATATCGAAATAATAATTGAAGTCACCCATTAGCAAACGAAAATAACCATAAAGCGACAGTTCCATCGCATTTTCATTCATTTAGTTGCAAGCGTAGCAGCGCTCGCACCGCTCTTGAGGGTACAAGGAAACACGTCTGCTTAGGTTGAACAAATAACATGGAATATCTTTATTTATCTCTTCTAACATATACATTGAATATCATGGCTTGCTACTTCTGTTGCTACCTCTTCACTCCTCCTCAACTTGAAGTCCAAGCTTATTCCGGAAATATTCCAGCTTCACACGTCCCAGTGGCTTGGTTAGGATATCAGCCACCATCTCGTTAGTAGGAATGTAGACTACGTCAATAGTTTCGTTACAATAAAGGTCCTTAATAAAGTGGTATCGAGTATCCACATGTTTCAAGCGTTGCTGGACAGAAACTGGCTTCAGCTGCTTGATACAACTTTGGTTGTCTTCTCCAATAACCACCGGATAATTCATTTCTTCGCCAATTGACTTGAAAAGCTTCAATATCCATAGTGGTTCCTGCTCACTTTCCTCCAGAGAAATATATTCCGCTTCCGTGCTTGAAAGAGTCACGCATGATTGCTTCCGCGCTGCCCATGCAATTGGTGCTCCACCAAGTTGGAACAGGAAACCGGTGTTCGATTTTCTATCGCTCGCATTCTCGGTCCAGTCTGCATCCGCGAAACCAGTCAGTTCATCATCGCACACACCATCGCATTGCAGTTGTAGCTTCCGGTTGGACGTCGTAATCAAGTACCGTTATGTTCGTTTTGCTTCGTTCCAATCTTCAGCTGTTGGATAACTCACCTTCCTGCCGAGAATCGATGCCGAGATAGCGATGTCCGGTCGAGTGTTCACTGCGACATATTTACAGCAGACCACCGATCATACTTTTATACTTGTCGTTCGAAGGTAGTAGTTCGCTCTGCTTCTCTGTTCCTGGCTGAACGAAGCCTGGCTTCATCGGTATGAATTTTCTTGTTCCACATCCTCGCCGATTGCTTGAGTGCTTGAAAGGCTTTTCTTCAGGCAGCAAACTTTTCCTGAACTTGTTTCAAAGCCAAGGGGCTCCTTCATATAAATTTTCTCATCCAGTTCGCCGTAGAGGTACGCTGTCTTTACGTCCACGTGCTTCACTTGTAAGTTCCACCTCGCAGCAACAGCCAACAGTGCTCTCAGGGTTACCTGCTTCGCGAAGGGGGCGAATACTTCGTCGTAGTCACATACGTACTTCTAGGTGTAGCCTTGCGCTACCAGGTGCGCTTTGTAGCGCACCACTTCACCTTGGCCATTCTCCATCCGCTTAAAAATCCACTTACAGCCTCAAGGGCGCTTTCCAGCAGGTAGGTCCTCCATGACCCACGTTTTATTGCTTCTCAGAGAGTTCATTTCCTCTTCCATGGCAGCTTTCCACTCTTCCCAGTGTGAACTGTTCTTAGCTTCAGCAACGGTTCGAGGATCTCGTGACTGCGCCGCAAGAGCTGCTCCAGGATAACGTGGAGGGGAGACCCCTTTGTGGTTCCTCAATGACCGTCTCACATCTCTTGAATCAATAATTGTTTCGTCCTGCTCCTCCTGTTCCACAGAATCTCCAGAATCTTATACGAAACTTTCATCATCCGTCATAATGGTGTTGTTTCCGCTCACCATGTCGAAAAATTCTTCATCTGCATCCGAAATAACGCTTTGATATTCTTCTTTGATATCGTTGGCAGAATCACGGAACTTCCGTGCAGGATTTTGATTCTCTAGGAACTCGTACTCAACTATCACTTCATCTTCATCAACGCATACCGTGACATCTGGAACAAATCGTACATCTCGACTTACTACAAGCTTGAGTGTCTTCGCATCAATCAGTCGGTATCCTTTGTGGCTATCCGAGTATTCAACCAAGATCATCTTTTCTACCACAGTTCACATGGCGTCTGATTCACAGCAGCCGTCGGAAGAAGATTCTGCAAATAGTTCGCCGTATTCACGACCTCCGCCCAGAACTTGTACGGTAGCTTCGCATCCAGCACCATACACCGCGCCAACTCGACCAACGATCGATATTTTCGTTCAGCGACTCCGTTCTGCTGGAGGGGTGTACGCCGTCGTAGATTGTTGCTGTATTCCTTCTACTTTGCAAAACATCTCCATCTCGTGGCTCTTGAATTCTCGATTCTCCTCTGACTCCTACTTCAGGAAAAATACCGTCGTGAATTCGCTGAAATTATCAATCAGCATCAATATCTGCATCCACCAATTCAACGGGCCGCATACATCGCTGTGGATCAGATCCAGCGTTGCCTTCGACCTCCGTTTTGCCTTCTTGGGAAACGACAATGTCGTCATCTTCCCTTCAATACAGCATTCACACGTACCGCTTCCAGCACCGCAGTCACGGATTGTGATATCGGTGGATAGCTTCAACCTTTCCAGCTTGAGGATTGCTTCGTTGTCTCGATGTTCCGACTTCCGGTGCCAACCATGCAAACAATTCGGTTGGGCACACATTCATCGCTTTTGCTTTTTTGTGGACATTTTTCACGTAATACAAACCATTTCGCGCGGTCACTGTTGCCGCAATTAATCCGCCTTTCTCGATGATGCACTCGTTGTTTTCGAAAACCACCTTACCTCTTTTGCTTGTAAGTTTCAAAACTGACATCAAATTTATTTCGAGATCGGGCATAAATAGGGTCTTCTTGTCGCCTTTGGAATCCATCGTCTCCAGTAGGCACGTTCCAACACCTTTCGATTGTATCTGCTTCCCATCGGCCAACGTGGCTTCTACGACGACACTTGAATCAATGTTCAGGAACTTGGATTCTTCACTGCACATATGGCACGATGTACCAGAATCGATTATCCACTGCGATGGTCCATGTTCGTTCTTCACCGCTTGTGATCTTGACGAAAATACAAATACACCGCAACTTTCTTCCGCTTCTTTCGCTTTTTGAACGCTTCTTTCCTTCGAAAAAGTTTTCGCCGGCTCTTCTGGTTTCTGCTGTTACATCCACTGTCGGCAGTCTTTTCCAAGTAACATAGCCAAAACCATCAAGCTTTATTAAGTTTTATTTAAGTTTTATGAAAGCAATTAGAATTCAATTCAGTTTTATTATGGCAGCAAGAGGTGCCAGCAGGTTTCAAATTTTAATCAGGTTTATAAGAACCTACACGGCTTCTTTACAACGCTCTTAAAACCTTAACTTTTAAAATACCTTTTACTCCTGTCAAAAGTTTTATTTTGACTTTATAAACTCGTAAAATGCTGTTTTGAAATGCCGCTTTAGGGCTCATTCATATTATCTTATTATGGTCAGTTGAAAAAGCATTTAAAACCATTTTGCTTCCAGTAAATGCATTAAACGGCTGATTGGCATTGAGGGAAACTACCAAATGACCAGATAGTCTTAGAGTAGCCATTGGTAAGATAAATTGGCTTTTTGGCAAAACCGTGATTTTTTCCAATCGCCATATTGGAGTATAATTTGCGAGGCGCATCTATTTTTGGCTCTTATCGTGCCAATATTCACCATAAAATTAAATGCGCGTATGATTTGGAGCCTGCAACGCGATAAAAAAAACTCCATTTGTTTTGGATGCTATCAAACATAATTTCCCGCAACACTAGAACTTTTTTCATAGCCATTATTTACTGTTGAGAGGAGAATCGAACAAAGCAGAACAACAAAAACCAATCCCGATATCGCCGTGAAGTTTGACAGCTGTGGCCTTTTGGCCCAGGCTGGTTTGGATGGCAGCCAATAGGTTTTATGATGGTTCTCAAGTAGTCATAACATCTTTCACTAGCACATTTTCAAAATCTTTATGGTCTTAGAAAGGTTTTATTAATTTGTTTTCACAACCGCCTATAGAGTGGGCCACTTTGTACACATTTACGCTTTAAAGATGCATAGAGGAGGTGTTGGTGAACAAAACAGTTTTGAATGTAGTTTCATCAACAAAGCCGAGAGGAGTGCTATACGGCTGGGTTGCGCTTGTGCCCGGGCTTCTCACAGAAATGGCACAGAACTGGCTTCTTCTTGAACTCCGTTCTCAACGCTGATTCCACTCCTCCTGAGCTTCTGCGCCGAGCAACTTCATCTACCAGCATACCTCGCACAAACTCCATCGTCAGATCAGCATCCGGACGTCCTTCCAAAGCAGTAACCCTAGTAGAGAACAAACCGGGTTAAGCTAGTGGTCAATAAATGTGAGATGTAAGGAAAATGTGCTTAATGGATCGTAGTTGTCTTAGCTCCTTCCGAAAACGTGGACATTATTTTTGAAACGTTTATTGTTTACATGTGAGAATAGTGTGTACCTATAATCAGTAGCGGGAGTATAGGTGAGAGCGCCACCACAGGCATTTTATTTTTCAATTATTGGAAAGTATTATTTGTTCAACCTGATGTCAACTGATTTCGGTATAATTCTGCCTCGAAGTGTACGTAACAACAATATTTACACGTTTAATAGCTTTCCTTTTGAGAAGAACAGTAAATGGTGAGATTTAAGAGTACAACACTTCCTTTTACAGGCACTTTGGCTCAGAAAATACAATTTTAAATATCTTGTTTCTAAGGAAATACGAATAGATTTTTTTTTTTTCGACCAAACGCAGAAATTAAGTACTATTTTGTGTTGCTCATTGATGTGTAATACATAAAATAAATAATTAGTTCCTTAAAAGTTTGAAATATTATTCGACTTGGTAGGAATGTTATAATTTTCACGTTTTTTTTTTAAATATTAAGATAACAGATAACTCTGCATTAAATGGTTCAAAACCATAATCAAACGAATCTGTAGTACATCATTCGATCGATTTGTTAATAGTTTTCCGTAAAATACTTGGTGGCATACTTGCCCCTAACTGCGCTAAATTGTTCATAATTCGTTTTATGTTTCATTTTATTTAAATCTCTTAAAATGCCGGCTCAAATTATAGTATCAACAAATCACCAAACACAAAAGAGCAGAAAAAAAACAAAATACTCGTCGCCAGAATTTTTCAACAACCAGAAAACAAAACAAACGATGATATATGCCAAACTCAAAACACAGCCGACTTCGATCCTCTTCAATTAGACATCCCACCGACGAGGGACCCAACGTTTATGAATTTTTGAAGTGCTCTTCTCGGTATCGCTCTCCTCCTCCTTAATCATTCATCTATCCACAACACGGGCATCCACCAAACCGCTGGACTCAGTCGAACTCGCAGCGAGAGTCTCCTAGCTCCTAGCTCTCAAGTGCCCATCCAGCCAAGCCAAACGATAAATTATCATTCTTAATTGCGTTAGTAAACCGTTCCATTTTCTCCACGCCGTATCTCGTTCTAACGCACCTCAGGTAATAAGACCCTACCGATCGCAGCGGGTTCCATGGGCTGCGTAGGGCTGCACCCTCTCATCGAGAGGTCCAAGGTGAAGAAAAACAAAGACCATCAATAATTTAACTATTCCCGGTATATCATTTTCGACTCGAGACAGAAGACGGGAAGTTCCGAGTCATTTTTCATCCGTGCCATCTCGAGCGTGTTGCTGTCCAGCCCGTCACCATGGCCGTCGCCATCGAATGATTTTCGATTCTGTAAAGTGAGAACCGTGCTTCCCGTGTTTCTAATTCGTTTTCCCGAAAAAACTCACTACGAAAACATCTCCGAGAAACGTGGAAGGGGAACGTATTAGCTGGAACGAAATTGCATTACAAATTAGCATATTTTAATTAATGAACTCCTAGTCAGACCCCGGCCGAGACGACCCAAGCCGAGCTGGGGCGGGATCCAAAATAGACGGGAACAGACTAATTAATCACCGGAATGAAACGAAAGCCTGTATCGAACGCGTATCCATATCGAAATCACCGATTGGGGATCTCTATTGGATTTGTGAATGCTTTGGATGGAGAAAACCTTCCGAAAAAGTATATAAACCATTAAAATGTCGTGTGTTTATTGCCGTTGGGTCCATCCCGGGTTTAATTTTATTGAGCGAACATTTCGAAGCTTCGGAGGAAACACCGACTGTGAAAACCATCGGAGGTAGTAAAATTTGTAGGTACCCGATTTTTATTGCTTGTAAAGCAGTTTTGTCATTTGTGTTATCGTTTCTGTGTGCGTGAGTTTGGAAACAAATTCGGTAATCAAATAGCGCCTTAATGCTTTCAGTGGTCCCCGATTCGTTGGTGATCGAATAGATCGGAACACATATTCGCTGCATGTTTTTGGAGGATTGGACCCCCCTGGATGGTTGTAAGTTTTGAATACAATCGTGACAATCGCTGAGGGCCTCAATGGAAACCATTGAGTTCAGCTTAGGCCTGTTTAGCTTAGATGGTTTAGTTTGTTAGACGATTTGTTGACATTTAAATTGTTTACTAAGCTCTCTGCTGAGCTAGTCGATTGCCTTGTGTTCGCTGATAAGTTTTTCGTTCTACATTACAACAACTAGGTTAGTCAAAAAGTTTTGAAACAAGCAATGAAAATACATTTTTTTTGAGCTAATCACTTTCATTGCTCAGTACAGTCTGTCATAAGATCAATACGCTTGGTCCAACGGTCTTCCAACTTTGTTGTACCATCACGGAAGTGACTTTCTGGAAGTCTAGCAAAATATTCCTCTAAGAAGGCTATGACCTCTTTGTTTGATGAAAAATGCATTCCTAGAAGGATGTTTTTTGAGGTGTGAGAATAGCCAGAACTCCAAGGGAGCTAAATTTGTGGAATAGGGTGGATGCTGCCCGCAATTGTACGCTTAATTTACAAATTAGCGGGATGGTTTTTTCAGCTGGCTTAGCAGGTACATTGTCTTGATGAAAAATGTTTTTTTTCTTCTGTAAACCGGCTCTTATTTCGTTCATTCAAATCGTTCATTCCAACAGGTCCAAAAGGTAACAATAATAATCAGAGTTGACCTCTTGTTTTGATCCAGGATCATGGTTGGGTGGCACCATAAACAATGTTGGTAGCACTGCTGATAACGCAAGTTGTCTTTACTCCACCTTGCATTAATATCCTTGGTGCGTTACAGTTGTCTACTCCCGCCGTGCAGTAGCAAACCCAAGCAAATAGGCTTTTCGATTGCTAGCTGTGATAGAGGTAAGATCTGTATATAATTGCTGCGTGCAATGGGTGATTCCTCGGGACAAGAATTGTACATAGGTAATCCTGCTAGTCTGCTGAATTACCAGCAGAAACGCTTCAATTCAACCGCATAATAAATGTCCTAAAGCGGATCGGGATGACCACACTATAAAATGTTCATAAGCGTATCGGGATCACCGCGTTAGATTTACTGGTAGCACGGAATGGTTGTGGCTTTCATTTCCAAAATACTTTATTTAGGAGAATTTAGGAAAACCATTTTTGCTTGTAGACAAAATTGTGTTACCTGGAATCAATATAAGAACAAAATTATTTTGTACCCTGTGTATCTATTAGACTCAGATATTTGAAATCATTGGAAATGTCGAGTATCGGAAAGTACGTTCGCGCCCCGAGTTCCATAGCGATCCGGAAGAGTCTACTGACTCTTACGGTGGATGGTTGCCTTGCAAACAAAAGCGGAATGAAGCCCAAGACAACAGCGGTTCGAGTTCGCTTGAGACAAGTTTGATGGACCGTCTTGACAGGAATGTTAGCAACGTGGACGAAAGGGAGAACAACGATAATCATTGTCATGGAACATGGAGACGCGTAGAAGAAATTCGAAATGAAAATCAGGATTTCAGCAACAGAATGGATCAAATAGAGGACACATTAAACCGGTTGCTTAAAGAGATGAAGCAACCTCGAGACACAATCAGTTCAACTCCTCGTGAGATCGATGAGAGCTGGAATACTGGAGACGTACTTGCAGGACCGTCGACTAGCATCGGTGACATACGTTGGGAAAACATCCAGCCATTCCCCGACAATGTGCCGGCAAATATGATGTGGGAGCAATGGAATCGATTTATCGATCGCTTCGAAATTGCAGTTTCGATTTCGAATGTAAATGCCATATCAAACGCTCACGCTGTTCTTGGTTATGGGAGAAAAACTTCAAGGAATCATCGAGTTGCCAGGTTACGTCAAAGCCTGCGTGATCCAGACTGTTACAAGGTTTTCATCAAGAACATTGAAACGTACCTGCAATCAATGGAACATGAAACGTTTTCTAATCTTGAGCAAGGCTCGGACGAACCAGCAATAGTTCCGCACTCGTCTAATGGAAAAGGTTTGGCTTTATAGGTACATTAGCACTGACGAAGATCGATTTATCCAACTATAGATGTTCAAAGTAATGCAGAATAGAGAGCTAGCAACAACAGAGAGAACGTTTGCGTATAATACAACGTTCATCGTTCAAGCGGCAACACGTGAGGAAGCATATGCAGCAGAAGCATCTCATGATAGGTCTTCTGAATCGTTCATAGCCCGATATCGGCAACGTTAGCATCAGTCTGCTGACAGATTGCCAAGAAAGCGTCGGTGTGAAGGTAACGCCGGTAGACAAATCCAGTCGAAGACGCAACGAGACTCGAAAAACATCAACTATCGTGGATATGGACGACGTGCACGTTGCACTAAGTGCTATCTTCTGTATCACAAGCTCGGATCATGCCCAGCACTCGATAGTAATTGTAACACCTGTGGCGAACGAGGTCACTTTGCAGCGGCCTGTCGGAAGAAAAGCGCCAACAACGTCGACCACAAGCGAGGTCTCCCTGAAGGATGGGAAGAGGATGATGATAAGAAGAAGGTAACTAACGATTAACTTTTCCCGGATAACATATTCTTTGTTCTATTTGTATTTTGCTAATCTTCTTGGATATATAAAATTACATTCACTACTTTGAATGGAAGAAAAATGAGTTTAGCATACATATATAATGTTGTGCAAGCCAACGCACTGACTCTCACCGACGCACACATCGATTAAGCTCGAACCAATCGAGGTATCCATCAGCAATTACCTACAATCATATGCTTCATCTAAATCAATCTCAATCAAATGCGGATTCAGAGCCAACATCGAGGTTGTTGGTTGCTTCAAGCCGTCACTTGAAGCGGATTTCTTCGCTGTTACCGAAAAATGTCGTTTGCTGCTTGGTTGGTCTACAGCGAACGATATGAAGTTGCTGAACATATGTGTAGTAATATTAATATTGTGTATCTGACAACAGTTGTGAAGGAAAGGAAAAGGTAGACATATTCCCAAAGGTGCCCGGCGTCCTAGTCAAATTTAGCGTCGACGAAACTATTCCGCCTGTAAGAAATGTGTGCTATAATGTACCAGCTAAATGTCCTCGACCGTGTATCAAAACTGCCGGCAAAACAGCGAGAGGACCTCGTCATTGTTGAATTAAACTAGGAGACATTGTTGAGGTTGAGCGACAGGCACCTGCAAAAGCGGAATCGCGCTTCGATCCTCGAAAATACACTGTGCTGCATGGGGACAACGGAATGCTTGTTATGAGCGATGAGGCAGGCCAAACTCTATGAAGAAATGTGTCGCAAACCAAGAAAGTTAGTTATTCATGATTTGGCATCCTGCCACTATGCGCGTGTCACCTTGGACTGGTATGAAGAGAACAATGTCCAATTTTAGGAAAAGGCCTTGAATCCTCCAAATTGTCCGTAAATAATTCCAGGCTAGAGAATCAGATGACATCATCAAATTCAAAAAAGACTGCGTAAACGTAAGCAAAACCATCGACGGCATGGTTGTGCAAAACTTCATGAGGGACATCAAGTAGAAGTTGCAAAAGTTGACCAGATCTTCGACAAAACTAAATGAATACTGATGTAATGGGCTTTTTGATGATAAACAAACAATGTAAATGAATTTGAGTTGCGAAATAAATAAAACATATTTAAATACAGCAAATTTTAGGTGTACTCATAATCAACAATACAGTTCTTATTACATCCACAGTCGATCGATGATCTTTCAAAACCATATCCTGTATTTTCGCTAGGATCTCTGGTGTTTAGGCACTTTTTGGACGTGCTGAGCGTGGATCGTCTTCAACGTTTGAACGGCCACACTCTGACTCCAAAACCCATCCAAACCATGGAAATGAAGGAGAAGACTGCTTCAATACTTTCACCATTGTAGTAGATAGAGTCGTTATGGCATAAAAATAATTAAAATATTCTACAGTGTGTCTCACAATAGGTGTCATCTTTTTTCAATCTTGGTTTATTTCAGCAGGGCGACTTTAACAGCAGAATTAATTAAACACGTATTAAGTGTATTATTTTGACAGCTTATTGCTGAAGTTAAATAAGCGATTCCGTTTGCTTGTATATATCTGCAACCTTGGAAGCCACACTGAAGTAAGTTTTCAAATTATATTTGCAAAAGCTTAGACCATGTCAGATATTCGTTAGTCTTAAGCAGTTCGGAGTGGGTAAGCGTTTTGTTTTTCGTATCTTGAAACGGTTCACGGAAACTGGAAATGTCCATATTCAACACAGAAAAGGTGCCTGACGTACTGCCAGAACAAAGAAAAAGATCAAGTGTATGAGGGAGCGAATAAGACGTAATCCGGCCGTATCCGGCCGTAAATTGAGCAAACAATTTCAAATGTCCCCTGTTTCTATGAACAGGCTCCTCAGACATGATCTGAAACACAAGCCGTACAAGAAAAAACGGGTTCACGGGTTGACGGATCGAAAATCATAGTAAATATGCGGTGCCGTTTCACGAAAAGGAACACTTCCTCTTCTTTTCATAGAACCTAACGTAAAAATCAACACTGAATATTACAACGAGCAAGTTTGAAGAGCCATCTGCTTACACCATATTGTTTCCAACAGGACTTAGCTTCAGCTCACAAGGCAAAGAAGACGCAAGTGTGGTGCGCGGAAAATTTGCCCGATTTCATCACAAGCGAAAAATGGCCTGCATCTTCACCGGATCTCAACCCACTTGACTACTTTGTTTGGGGTTATATGCTTAAACATATATGCCCTACGAAAGGGCGTACTTTAGATCGATTCAAGAAACATTTGGTTGATATTTGGGGCCAAATTCCTCAGAACACATGAGTGCCAGCTGCGATGAGCTTACAAAGCGTTTGTGCAAAGTTATCAAGGAAAAGGGCAAGAGATTCGAATTGAATTTACATGGTTTATTTCTTAAACGTGCCTTTCATATAAGAAATAAAGCTATGATTTGGTTGATTTATTTTTGGCTGTAATCCCATTTAGTTTTAGTGACACCTATTGTAAGACACCCTGAATTGCATTACGTTTCGAGAGATGCGTAATAAATGCTAATACTAAATATCATTTGAGTATAAATAGTTGAGCGTAATTAAACTCATAATGAAGAGCATGTGTAAGAATCTCTCTCCCATTGGTTGCTCTGGCAACGCAGTGTAAACAACGTTTCATGCATGATACCGTGAATTCGGGTGAAATTGATTACTTTTGCCCTTTTTTTCGGAATACCTTTCGGTAGAAGAATATTTTAGTAGGCAATTTAATTTTAAAATAAGTACTGTTTTATACACTAGCCACCAATAATAGTTTAACCACGTATGAAAGAACATATGTAGAGCACAACTAGTATATTTCATCATAGAACAAATATTCTATTCGGGGTGAAATTGATCACTTAGAAATCACGCCTACATTATGGATAAACTATGTTCTTTTGTTTGATCTTAATTAAGTTTCCGTCGGTCTTTTTTCGGTCCGAGTCCAAACACCAACACTAGGGAGATGAATTCACCTGAATCTTACAAATTGAATCCATCAACACATGGGCCGGAACTTACGGCTTTACACGAGATCAAAATCCCTACGGTGCCGAATAGAATTGATTCAAGACCCTCTGGGGTGGGAAACAATTGCGCTTACCACTACGCTATCGGTAAAAATTGGTCAATTTTCAAATTACAATTTGTAACTTTACTAAACGAAGACATTTTCTTCAAGAATTCTAACTTGTCTTTGTGGTTGATGATTAAAAGTGTATTGATTTTTTTTCTTCAATAATTGAATGATTTAATATAGTTTTACTGCAATTTTTGGTTCTTGTTAATGTTCAATGAAAAGTCAGATAATAATAGAATAATACTAGCCATGTTACATGTTCTTTTAATATTCTTGTCTGCGTTTTTAAAAAGAAGTTTAAGTCAAAAATTAAAAGTGTAAAAAAATGAAAAGTAGCAAAACTATAAAAAAAAACAACTATTCAACGTTAACATGGTAGTTAAAAGCCAATTAACTGCAATCATTGACTCAATTGCTATGCCGGACATAACAGCTTTAGTTTGTTAGGCATTATTTATGCAGCATAATTGAGCTTCTTTTTGTTGGTCATCACTGATCAATTTCACCTGAATTCACGGTACTTATAAAAAAAAACTTGCTTGCCCTCGTTGGAAGATTCTTGTGATGGATTTTGGAGACGTCAGACGAGTCAAAGGCGGTAGGCGAACCAGCAGCAGTAGTTGTCGCATCAGGAAGGAGCAATACCGCGTCACTGTGACTGAAGCTGGAAACCTCGGTCCAATTACGATAACCATCTTTGCATAGATCCAGCATTTGGGTAGCTTGGTAATTGTGCGCTTGATCGGGTATTGCCTTTCGAATAGTCCTCCGCTCAATTTTTAACTCTTTTTTTATTCAATTTTGCACAGCCTGCCGTACACTAACGGAACTATCAACACCTTCTCTTCATTACTGTCCACTTCTAAAAACATTTTCTTCTAAACATCATGGAATACATTTGTTTATTCTACCGTCCCTCCACAAAAATGTATTTTTTGGCCTGCACTGGGCAACTTTTTCGGCTGCTACATCAGGTACACCTCCGACGGCAACCTGCTTATCTACCTAAAAGAATAGCATGTCGTCCCGATGTCCAGCTGCAGCACGCTCAGAACTTGAGAATCCCTCGTTGAAATTGCAGGCCGCCAAATTTGAAGCAAATTTCATCAACTTTCTAGCCGCTTTGAATAGTTTCTGGCGTTGCTGCTAGCGTTGAAGCTTTCATTGGAGTTTGACGTATATCTGCTGAGACAACGCTCAAGGAGCCGCCGGTGAGTTTTGTTACCGATCGAAAAGCCAAGCTAAAGACACGGGTGCGAAAATAAATGGAGGCGAACTGGACGGCCGAATTGGAGGCTAAGGAGCAAGAAATTCAGAATCTGAAGTTGCAGTGATTGCAAATAGGAACGGGTTCGAAAAGTGGGTCAAATGCTAATATAGATCGTCGGCCAGATTTCCGAGAACTGAAGGAATTAGTGAGCAAGTTCAATCCCAAGGATCCGACGGGTTTGTCTGCTCAGGAGTGGATCTATGAAATTACCACCACTGCAACTCATTATAAGTGGAAGGATAAAACTAAACTTCACTATACTCGGGGTTAAATTTGGAGGGTTCAGCTAAGTTGTGGTGGGCAGGTGTTCAGGATGAGGCGACTACATGGGCCATCTTCTCGCGAAAGTTGGTAAATGCGTATCAGTCGGCTCGTGAGCCAATTTTCTACCACACCTAGATGTCCCAACGAAGAAGGATAAAATAAGAAACTTTGGACGAATATGTTTATCCCCAAGTGGCTATGGGAAAGCATGCAGGGTTTGATGAACCAGTGGTTGTGAAGTACGTGATCAACAGGTAAAATCACCCACACCGCGAACTTCAAAGTGACTTTGGGTGAAAAAATAGACAAAGTGGAAAAGTTGATGGAGCAGCTGAAATGGATGGTAGGGTTGATGGACGTACCTACGGATAGGGATGGGGTGAAAACTGGTGAGAAGAAAAAGGAGAAGATCAATGGGTGCTATCGGTGTAACAAACTAGGTCATAAGCGTGTAGAATGGCACCGGATCGAAGTTATTTCAGTTGTGGTAATAGTGGCCATTTGGCGAAGAATTGTCCTAAGCAGCCTTGGGCAGGGCCGTCACGAGTACAGACGGTGGACGATGAGAACAGTTTCATCAAAATGGTTGGAATTGGAGGCATGGGGTTGAATGCGTTGATAGATTCGGGATGCAAGGTGTTGACAATTCAATGCCGGTTTGCTGGCAATGCTGGAAGATTGGAAGAAACAAACACCACTTTAGTGGGTTTCGGTGGCAAGAAAGTGAAAGTGGATAAAATGGTGAGCACCACGGTAAAGCTCGATGAAATCGAGGTAGGGTAGGAATCGGCTTAAGCACCCCAAGACCCTATTCCAAGCACGGGGTAAACGTTAACCTACAACGCTTGGACCTACGACCTTCACTACTTGGAGCACCATACTGCAAAAAATGAGCGTTGTAGGTTAACGTTTACGTTTAAAGAAATTTCAAAGCTGGTGAATGAGTTTTGGCCGTGCTTTGCCAAGAATATGAAGGAATAGGGGCTCTGAGATAAAGATAGAGCTGTGTGACAACGATCCTGTTTATGTGAAACCAAATCGTATGGAGTACGCAAAGGAGACGGCACTGAGGGAAATAGTGGATGAGTTAGAGAATGCCAACATTGTGGTAGAATCAGTATCGCCGTACAGCAGTAGAGTGATTACGGTACCGAAGAACGATGGATCGTTCCGAATGACTGTTGACTACGGGTTGCTGAATAAGAACATAAGATAAAGGATCGTTACCCTATGCCGGACATAGAATGGTGTTTGAACAAATTAAGTGAAGTGGTGCAGCACTATTTATTACTGTTGATCTCTATTCTGATTACTACCAGATTCCTGTCGTCGAAGAAAGTCAAGCCTGTACCGCCTTTTCGACTAAAGATGGTCATTACCATCTCCTCCGGATGCCGTTTGGATTAGCAAATGGCTGCTCGGTATTCCAACGGGCAATGAACAATTTGACGGATAGTGGTCTACATTGATGACTTGGTGATAGGAGGGAAAAGTGTGGCAGAGTTGCTGCGAAAGCTCAGACGGTTGTTTGAAGAGTTGAGAGAAAGTGGTTTTACGATCAACCTGAAGAAGTCGCATTTCTTTATACCGACCATTGAGTTTTTAGGATTCGAGATCTCGAAAAGTGGCGTGCGACCGGGATCAGCTAAAACAAGTGCGGTAGAAGAGTTTCCAGTGTCCGAATCAGTGCAACAAGTACAGCAGTTTTTGGGTCTAGCTGGATTTTTCCGGAGATTTGTCCCACGGTTTAGTCTGGTGGCATCTCCAATGTTTGCATTGTTGAAAAAAGAAGCCTAGTTTGAGTGGAGGGAAAGAACAAGAAATGGCGTTTAGTGCGCTGAACAAAGTTTTGCTAGTGCGACCTTTGCAAGTGCTCTACGAGAACAAGAGCTGCACACCGATGCTTCGGAAGATGGGCTAGCTGGAATCCTGCTGATGCAAATGGATGATGGCCTGCGACTAGTTAGTTATTTCAGCATAAAGACTACGAAAGCTGAGCGCAAGTATCACAGCTACGAGCTAGAAGTTTTGGCGGTCGTGACAAGTGTGGAAAGATTCCACCACTATCTCATTGGGAAGTTTTTCATGCTTCGTACAGACTGCAGTGCAGTGCGTGACACTTATGAGAAGAGAGATATGAACGCACGTATTGCCAGGTGGTTTTTAAAGCGGCAAGAGTACGACTTCAAGATAGAACATCGGGCCGGAACTTCGATGAGACATGCTGATGCTCTCAGTCGGAATCCAGTGAAACCTGGAAGTCAAACTTTGCCAGTATTAGCAGAGATGTTGCAGATTGACGTTGGTAATGAGGATTTTCTTGTGACGCTGCAGAGACAAGACCCGGCTGGTGCAAGCTGGTGCAGTTAATGAACACTTTGGGACGGGATCCGATCACGGACGAAGATAGACAAGTGAAACAAAACTATCAATTAGTAAAACAAAACTATCTAACGGAGTGCGTTGGAGATTGGTGAATACCTACCACAATGGCATGGGTAATTTTGGGGAAGAAAAAGTGCTTGAACTGTTACGAAGCAAGTTTTGGTTCCCGAAGATCAGGAAGTACGTTCGGTCCTACGAACAAGCCTGTCCTCAGTGTGCATAAAGACTGTATTCGATGAAATTTGGACACACGCAATTGTTCGTAACTTTTTAGCGTGAGGGTAAAAAATATTTAAATTTTAACTGAATGTATTTCATTGTGTTGTGTCAATTGTGTAATGAGTTTCGTGAAAATCGGTCGAATGATTTCAGTGATGGCTTCGAATGAAGAAATAGTGCTCCAACAAATTTTGGGCACCCACTTCGAAAAACCAACAGCTCGAAATCGCACATTCAACCGTATCTCATGCAATCAAAACGTTCAAGGACCGTAAGACAACCAAGCGGAAAAATCGTAGTGGCAAAAAACGTGGCACATCAAATCCGGAGAAGGCCAGGATGGTATTGAACCAATATAAGCATTATTCCAACATTTCGATCAGGGATGTTGCGAAAAAGGCGAAAGTTTCAGATTGTTTTGTGCAGAAAACAATGAAACGTTCTGGATTACATGTGTACAAGGTCCAGAAGGCACCGAACCGGAGCGATAAACAGAACTCGGTGGCCAAAACTCGTGCAAGAAAACTGTAGAGGGAGTGGCTCACAAAACCGTTCTGCATTGTGATGGACGATGAGACCTACATTAAAGCCAACACCAAACAAATGCCAGGACAGGAACACTACGTCGCCACCTCTAAGTTGGCCGTTCCGGAGAGTGTATGGAAGAAGAAACTGTCGAAATTCGCCAAAAAATTCCTTGTCTGGAAAGCGATCTGCGGATGTGGCAAAGTGAGTTAGCCCTGCATCACCTCTAGGACCGTCAACGAACAAATCTACAAGGACGAATGCCTCCAAAAACGACTTCTGCCCTTCTTGAGATCTCACGATCGCCCGACACTGTTTTGGCCGGAGCTGGCATCTTGCCACTATGCCCGGCCCGTCTTAGACTGGTACAAAGATAATAATGTAGTTTTTGTACCAAAAGACGTCAACCCTCCAAACACTCCGGAGCTTCGCCTAATTGAAAAATTTTGGGCAATCATGAAGGCAAAGCTCGTTGAAACTTCAAAACTGATAGCAAATGAACTTGAACTAAAGAAAGTGTGGTTAAAAGTAAGTAAACAAGTCGGTCCTATCATTGCCCAAAATTTGATGAAAGGGGTCAAGGCAAAGGTGCGGGCATTTGGGTTGGGAGAAGAGGTTCAATAAACCAATGATGTCAAAACTTAACCATTTAGTAGTACTTTATTTCTAGAAAGTTTAAAAAGAATCGGGCTCAAGAAAAATGTTTGGTGACCTATTTAGTGTGTCCAAATTTCATCGAATACAGTCTTTAATTCACTGGCGCATTGAAATTTTCGAGCTTTTTTGTTATTAAACACTAATAAACTGAATGTCGCATGAAAAGTTTATGAATTGCAGGCAAAAAACAGATGCATTTATGGTCAATTTTACAATTAATTTACCTACGTATCCACTTCGGAAGAGAAATATAGTAGCTTCCACTCAACTATACACAAAAAATAAGTCCCCATTCAGCAGAACGAATCGAAAAATGGAATCTTCGAAACATATTTGTGACGGACGGAGTGGAAAATCATAAAACTATCGAAACTTGTGGTAGTTTTATCATAGTTTTAAGCATGTCTTGAATGTCGTTACAAGTTTGTACCGATAAAACTGTCAAGTTTTAAGCGAACCTTGGGAAATAGTCTTGAGAACCTCCTGTAGTTTGAGCATTTTGGAACTTATGAGGGTTTTATGGCTGTTTTATCGATGTTTTGTAGAAAATCTAGTTTTATGCGTGGTTTTATCAAATGAGTCTTGAAAACTTCTTCAAGTGAACCTTAAAATTGAGTTTGTTACTTGGGTAGTTTCATACTTGGCGAATTTGTTTCCAAAGGCTTCCTCGTGTTCACAGTCGTTGGGTCTTTGATGTTCAAACATGAACAGAGAATATTCAATTACTGTTCGAAACGTTTATTTTTTTGCAAGGGATTCCATGATTCGGTCACACAGAAATTTTCATACATATTCGTTAACAAAAAGTCCAGATACCGGTTTTGTTGATTTTTTTTGTTATTGATTTGGTAAAGACCCAAGTGGAAATTTTGTCAAAAATGAACCGTAATGTTATTATCCTAAATTATTGGGAGTAGGATGCATTCATTTTCACAGTCTGGAATAATGTCGGCATGGCGTTGATTGAAGTCGCCATAGATGTGAACTTTAATCTCAGGAGGAAGTTCAGATAAAATTTGATCTTAAGCATTTTCATGAGCATAATCTGGTGGAAAATACACTGAGACAAATAAGTGTGTTTCACCTGCCAGGTGTGATTTGACCCAAACATGCTCAAATTCTTATAATTTGGCAGTGCTAATAATTTCTGAGCTATAATTGGCCGAAGTAGTTACTTGAACTCCGCCGCCTGACTTCTTCTGAGATGTGTGAAAATTTGAAAACATTTAATGCACTTTCAAAAATTCTTTCACTACGTACGCTTTTGTCCCAGCTAGTTTCAGTTGCCAGGATAACAGAAAAGGAAAAGTTTAATACATTTTTGTAAATATCCCTCATTTTGCCTGGGCTTTTCATACGATTAAAATTCTGACAGTAAATCAAAATTTCAGTCGCATTCTGTCGGTGTGAAGAAATTGTTGGAAGTGAGTTGTTTTATAATAAAAATTCATTATTTTGAGAGTTCTTCGTTAAGAACTACCTATAAAATTGTTCATGTCCTGTTCATGTTTTGTACGAGGGTACAAGTATGGAACCTGGTTTTAAGAACAATAATATAGCTGTGAAACAATTATGTTTAGCTCGTTTGTAAGTTAGAGATACATACATAAAATTCGAGAGATCTATTCCACTTCGAACTTAATTTGTTTTGCAACACGTTTGAAATACATACATAAAACAATCAATTATAAATCATCCTAAAAAGACTTTTTGTGTGTGACTCTGGTGATATAACTGAATTTAGATGTGGCTCGATTAGGTGTGAGGGTAATGCAACGGAAATCCATTAACTTTCACCTCAAGTTACACTCTTTGCCCTCGCCCCAAAGCTTTGTAATCCGTGTAAGATTCTGTTTTATTTTGTCTTAGAAGTGTAAACATAGGCTGAAAGCCACTTACTGCCAGAGACTTTTTGTTATTATAGCACAAATCTTTCATGTAGTGTTACTTTAAATTGCATATTTTCGGATGAAGAGACCGATAAAAGCTAAATTTGTTTATGACATAAGAGTGCTTGAGCAGCTAGCAGTTTCAAATTATTGCATTTTAACAGCTTTTCAATGTCATACGCCATTTCCAAAAATCATCAAAGGACAATTATCCTTGGAGAGCGTTTGATGGTTCATTCAAAGGTTCGACCAGACACCTTGAAACGTGTCGCACCAACATCAACACTAATTGCACATTTACAGGACCCTTCGCCATCTGAGCGACGTCCTTCCGCTGGCAATAAAATTGTCTCTATCTCCGAGAACTGAACATCAATAATGCCTTACGTTTCCATACGCGTGTGCATCTGAATGCATGAATGCATTTGTTGGACCTTCATAATGTGCCCTAATGAGTGCCTAACTCCAGTCTAACCCTGGTGTCCCTGGACGAAACGAGTTCCGTCCCTTCAACGGTGGCGTGTGGTGCGTCGTGTGCTCTCACGTTGGCAATTATCCGCACAAATTGCACTTCCTCTTTATCTGGGCATCCGCCTTCAAGGCCTCATTATTCCATAGGCCATTTTTCGTTCTCTCTGCATTGCTTTGAAACCGGACGAAAGCTGCAACCTTCACAATTATTACTCTAAATAACCGTTTGTTTCCTCCTGCTGGCCTCGTACAAACGTACGTTCGAAGGAATTCAAACAAAAAAAAACCCATTGGAGAAAACAAACACGCACACCATGTTCAATAGAGCAACGGACAAATTTCTTCCGAATCTAATGCTCGTTCTAGTTTTTTTTATTTTCGTTCCTTCCTACCTACGCATATTCTTTAACGAACCAGCATCATCTGCCAATTATCATAACAAAAGTAGCTATAATTGTACCTTATTTATGATAATTATCACTTCTGAAAATGTTCCGTCTCTCATGCACTCCCCGAATAAATTTCAACTCCCCAGCTTTTGACTCTCCTCGGAAAGTCACCCGCTGAACAAGGGGAAATAACATTTTACAATCATCTCTGTTTGTTCTTCGTAGGACTCTCAATCTTCGAGCATAACACTATGCACTCGTACACTTCTAGAACACTTGCAGCGCTTCGCGTTGGACTTTCTTTTCGTTCAATTGTTTTCCTAGGCGGATCAAAATCACCCTGCCAGCATTCGGACGTCGTATCAGCACAAACATAACAAACCGGGCCCAGAGATGCTCGTCTCAATTGCACACGACTCAGGAAAAAGAAATAAGTGCCATAAAACTCAAATTATCATAATCTCAAGAATTCATTTTCGACAACCTTTTGTTTGTTTTTTTACTCCTAGATGAGTCAAGAGCGAAGCTACGAAGCTACGAAGTGCTCGCGAGCGAACACGGCCGAGAGATGGGCGACGTCAAGTGGAAACTTCTTTCCAACAAGGCGCGATAAAGTGGACTTTGATAGTTTTTTATCGCCCCAGGAATGCGTTGTAAGAAGCAGGGCCCTAAAGGGCTTCTCGGATGCGAACGGCCATCCGCCTCAACGAAGACGACGGCGACGGTAAGAATACTGTCCATTGTTCTTCGCCTATCGCAGAAGATGTGCGGCCAAAGTTTAATTGGTGTAATACGACTTCATTACCAGGCTGGGGCGGGGAAGATAAATGCCGTTACAAAAGGCTTACAACGGCGACCACCACCAACCAACCAACCGCATGTAGAGCATAATTGATGAGCGAATGCAAATGAACGATGAGTTCCAGTTTGTTTATTGCCCACCGCCGAGAGATAAGCGAATTAATCACTCAATCAGAACGATCTGCGAGAGGGGTGGGAAGGTGGTGGGAAGCAGGGTGTTTGTTCGTTTCCAAGTGAGTGGGTTTTATGAGAGCAATAGTTATTGCAAGCAGTTCTGGGCTTGGAGTAAGATTACAACAGGCGGCAGAGGTATAAACGTCAAGCGAAATAGATCAATCCGTTGGATTGTGGAAAAAAAAAATACCCGGTAATGGCATTGATTCGTGTCGCTGGTTTCAGAAAGTTACCTTTTTTCTTTTACTTATCGTGGAATCAAATTCCGCTGTTTTCGTACAGCTATGGAAAATTAGAACGAGAACGGTTTTCTCGGGCAACTGACAAGACTGGTCAAGTCTAGGATGGATGGCGTGCAGTGCTGGGTGAGGAAATCGAGTGCGCTATCGAACTTGTTTAAAACACGCAAAGGACTTCGACAAGGCGATATTCGTTCATGTCTACTATTTGATAATGCGTTAAAGTCCATTTCAGGTAGTGTTTGGCCGCTTATAGGGGCCAATTATAGAAATCAAGTCGACCGTCACTTTGCTCGACAGAGCGATTTTGCTATTACAGATGTCGAGATCGACGAAATTTTGTCGAGTGATCAACAAATCTCAATCGATCGCTCAGAAACTAGTGAGTGAACTGTCACATTTTGTCGTTTAAGAGTTTGTTTTGATCTGCGATTTTTATCGATTCGTGGTAATTCGTTTAGTAAGATAAGAAATACACTAAACCAGTTTTTTTGCAGGTGAGTGACAAGAAAAACAATTTACTTCTAGCAAAAAATTAGCACATTACCGTCAGTTTGAATAGCTCATTGAACTAATTAAATGTAAAGTGAATATCGTAAGAGGCTTTGTGGCATGGAGCCAGTAAAACTAATGCTTAAACCATTTTCGCCGTTTTCCACAAAACATTTTTTTTCGACGATATCGTATCAAAATATAAGTCTTGTGGATGCATTAATGAAATTTAGCATTTTTAGAGGTTTTTTTTGACGCTTAGGAACACCGTGACAGTATGTTGCGTATACGCAACACTGACGCATTGCTCGACAAATAGAATGCAACATACATTTTAAGTTCAAATGGTACACACTCAGCCACACCTTAATGGATGGTTAACTAGCTACAAATAATATTTTGTGAACATATTCCCATTGTGAAACGACAAAAAATATAAAAAGTTACGTCTAGTTTATGATTGAAATTGTTTCCATAAGACATGTACCAACTCATACAATGCAATTTGTGAGTTTTTTTTCTATTGGTGTGTGTGAACACAGTCAGTAAGATAGCCAAAGGATATACCTTTCAAACAAACTAATTTGTTTTGATCGTATTCAACGTACATGGATACACGAATTTTTCTAAACCACTGTTGCGTATACGCAACAGCGGACGGAAATGGGTTAACAGAGAGTGGTAGGAGCCAAGAGCTCAATTCATTAGGACCACCAATGAACCTTGAGTCGGAATAACAAAAAGTAAATTTCATTTTCTCGTTTGTGATCCTAACATTAGTTCGCAAACCCAGACGGAAACTCAGAACAGTAGTAAATGTGATGAGCTTTTTAAATTAATCTCAGAACCATGGGTTTTTCCTAAGGTACTTCTAAACGCCTTATTTCAGTACATTTGCACATGGGATTAACAAATCGACCAACGAGTTAAGTGTTTTATGAAATTAGTCCTAGATTTCTTGAAGCATAGAAAGAAAAGCTCTTAGTAATTCGAGAAGGAATATACCGAAAAATTCAGGACCAAACATCTTCGAAGTTCAAGATCATATTTCCCAGAAGTTAAGGACAGAACTTCCCAGAAAATCAGGAGAGGACTTCTCAGAGCTTCATTAAGAAGTTTGGGGGAGACGACTTCTTGGAAGTTTGGAACATTCCCGAAGTTTTGGAGTTTTCTCAGACGTCAGGAAAAAAAAATTTCCCGAAGTTCAGGAAGAAACTAACCAGGGAGGGCCTTATCTAATATTTCCCACAAATTCAGAAACAAACAAAGCTCAAAACGTCCTGGAAATTCACGAGAGACTTCTCTGAAGTTCAGGGAAAGGCTTATCAGAAGTTCCGAAATAAACTTCCCAATGTAACTTTCCAGAAATGCTAGAGAGCTTTCCCAAAGTTCAAAATAGAACATTTCTGAATTTCAGAATTTCAGAATGAGGATTTCTCAAAATTCATGAAGAAACCTCTTCAAAAAAAAGAAAGAAACTTTCAAGAAAAACAGTGGGTACTTCCTAGTAGTTTGAGCAAGATTTTCATAGAAAAAAAACTTCCCAAAAGATCAAAAAAAGTACTTCTTTGAAATTCAGGAAGAAACTTTCAACAAATTTAAGGGAATTCTCCTAGAAATTTTACAGCAGACTTTCCCAATGTTATGATAAAAGTTGCCTCGGGGTTCAGGATGAGACTTATCGGATGTTCAAATAGAATAAGCACGTAATCAATCATAAGGGCTAGAGAGCTTTCCTGAAGTTCAGAATCGAACATTTCAGCAGTTCAAAATGAGGCTCGAAGCTCAAAGTTTTGAAGTTCAGGAATACCAAAAGTTTGGGTAGTTACTTCTGAGAAAAACAGGATGAAACTTTTCAGAAGTATATGAGATACTTACTAGTAGCTAAAGTTGGAATTTCTCAGAGATTCAGGTGCAAACTTATCCGAAGTTCAGAAGACAACTATCATAAAGTTCCCAAGAGGACTTCTCAGAAACTTAGGAACAAACTTCCAAGAAATTTAAGAATATTTTTCAAGAAATTTTGGAGAGAACTTTCCCAGAGTTTTGGAGAGGTTTTCCTTGCAGTTAAGGATGGGACTCGTCAGAAGTTTAGACAGTAACTAAGTTCAGCAAAAAAAAATATGAACTTTTCCTGGAAGATGAGGTTGGGTTGTTAGATGTATATTTACACGAAAATCAGGAGTGACTGTCTAGACATTCATGAGGAAACTTGATTAAAGTTCAGGAGAAGACATCCCAGAATTTTGACAGCAAAGAGCTTTGCCGAAGATCAGAAAAGAGCTTCCCTGAAATTCATGGGAAAATCACTGGCAAACAGAAGAAGCAGTCAATACTAAAATCATTCATATGACCATAATGGTATTCATTGCTCATGGCACCATATAATAATATGGTGAACACCATCTCCCCAACCGTTTCCATCGTTCTTTGAGCTAGGACACAACCTCATGTAGGAATCACAATTCCTTGGTTTCCATCTCACCTCGTTTGAGAGATTTGTTCGTCAAGAAAACTTCGCTGAAGTTTAGCAAAGAAGTATAAAAAAACAAGAAGCTTAGCAAATCATCAATATCAAAAAAGTTTTGAGAATTCTTCCAAAGTTCAAAGAATCCTCCAAAAATAAAAAATAAAATCCTCGATTCTGAAAAAGTCTCTACTCAGGATACCAGAAGGTTAGGAAAAAGATTGAATGCTTTACCAGAAGGTCAGAGAACTTCAAGATAATATCGTTAAAGTGAGACCGATCAACGCATATCTACACAGCAACCTTTAATGTTAAATGTTTAAAGAATTATGTATTACTGTCAATAGCTTCAGTATCATCACGTATAAATTGGTGATGACTAGATAATTACCCCTCTTCTGTATCATTTTTGAAATATGTATATTGACACTTGTCCACATATTTATTAATTACTTCCCCGCATGGTATTTCAAATCACAACATTGGTACAGCGCCCCAATGAGTTTTTCTGATTAACAAAAACATTAGAGAAATTCACAAAACAAGAGTGAAAAATGTCAATACATGTTCTTCAGCTCTCAAAAATGACAGCTAAATTGATGAAAGTCCCGAATTAATACATGATGTAATATTTCAAAGACATTTGGAAAAGTTTCAACATTATAGTTAACAGTTGACCTCCGTTATCGACTCGATCAGATTCAGTCGGTTTCTGTAATGTGCAATTTTACTCGACTCGACAGTGACAAGTGTGGAGTCGAGTTGCTCGACTGGACTTCTATAATTAACCCCATATTCAATTATTGCTGCGCATCTAGTTGCCATAGAGAAAAACTAATGACAGCGTTATGCTCTAGAAGCAGTACAGTCCTTCCACAGCTATGGAACACTTTTGTGGTTCTTGCTAAATATGTTGCTCAAAATCAATTTCTTCGAACCAGACACATTTTTATAATACAATTTTATTAGTTTCCTGCCATTTTGTACAATAGGCACATTTTTTATATTTATAATTGACAAAGTTACAGAAGGTTGAACAACGCGTTTTTTGGAACATAGTTTTGCTCACCTTTTTTTGCTACTGAGTGTATGTTCTTATCAATTTATTGAAATTTCTCGTGGTACCGTAGAGCGGGGTGACTTCGATCAACGGGGTGACTTCGACCGCCAAATCCAATATTTATTCAATTTAAAACTATCCTTCTCCAAGTGCCTGAATTTTTTAAGCTTTGAAGCATATATACTCAGCATTTATTAGGGTATATAAATGCATTTTGTTTTTAGCATTTCTCTATTTCCTTCGCTATAAAAACATATTTAAAAAAAAATGCTCCTTATGGTACTTTATACCAAGCACAACAACAATCATAAATTCAAGCAATAAAATGATTTTTAAAAAAATCGACAACCAAATTTTCAGATTACCTAAACATTTGTCTCTCTAAGCTAATCGAAAAATATTAATTTTGTATACACAAACAAATTAATGAATAAAAAAATATTTTGATCGAAAATTAAGACAACCTTCTCGAAGTGTTGCACTACCTTCAAATCTTTTAAAGAGTTTGTTTTGTTTTGTTCTGTGTTGGAGAAAAGGTGTGAAACGTTTATTTGGAAAATTAAATGGCAACAATTAATTTAATTTAAGGTCCATAAAAAAACATGACAAAGGGGGAGGGTTTAGAAAATGGTCCTTTTTGCGTGACATAATTAATGAACGTTCCCTTTGGGGAACGGGCTCCACCCCTGTGCTATTCAGTAGACATCTGCATTAAACGGTTTGCATAAAAATTTGGTAGTTTTTTATTCATAAAATTGATTTTGATCGAAGTCACCCCCATTATTGAAAATTGGCCGTGGGAATTCAACACTTTTTTTTTAAAGTTTGACTATAACTAATCTTAAAAATTTCTGTGTAGTGTTATACTACAGATACCAGAATTGGTATTAAAAATGTATAACAGAATTTTGAAGATAATTTTAATAGAAAATTTCAAGAAATAGTTCAAAAGGTGATCGAAGTCACCCCGTTTTACGGAAAATGCGTTTATTTGCTGTAAATTTGCTATTTTAAAATTGTTCCATAACTGTGATTGGAAGCAACGCATTTCCCACAGTTATGGAACACTTCGTAATAATATGGTTTTCTGCACGTTCAACACAAGATCGTGAACTAGATACTAAACTTGTATGTTACAACAATATTACAGACCACAGAACAGCACCGACGCTTTGGCGAAAGCGGTTTTCGAAGCACGGAAAACAGGAAAACTACGCAAAGCAGCGAAACATGTTCATGTTCCTTTGAACACATTACAACGTCATCTAAAGACACCTCCTACAAACAGCAAACCTGGATCTTTGCCGGTTTTGCGAGCAAGTGATGAAGCACGCGTCGAAACATGGGCAATCTATATGGCCAGGGCAGGATTTCCGATTAGCGCAACTGATCTGACGAATACAGTCAAAGACTACGCTGATGTCATCCGCACATCTCGGAGTTTACCGATGTCATTTCCCAGTACGTTGAGCAACTTTAAAAAGTTAGCTGCAGTCTATAAATAATATATACTTTTGTTCTATTTTATCCACGTCTAAGACAGGTGGGAACTGGGTACGACGGTTCCTGCAAAGGCGTCCCTCGATTAACCGTTATGTGTTCAACAGGGAACAAAATTGCCTTAGGGGCTATTCATAAACCACGTAGAATTTTCTGAGGGAGGGGGTTTGGCAAAAGTCTACGCTCCATACAAAAATTAAAAAAATGTATGGAGGAAAGTCTACGAAGAGGGAGGGGGGTTGAGATGTACAAACAAAATTGAGTCTACGTGGTTTATGAACAGGCCCTTATTCGTTTTCAAAACATGATATTTCATTAAGTTTTCATCGTAGGATGTTAGAAGCTTTGTGACATCTCATATCTCTTTGAAACTTATCATCCTGGATTGAAATAATGGGGGCGCGGGGCCGACAGGGAACGTTTTTAACCACGGAACTAAAATGACCATAACTAAGGAAATATCCAACCGATTTGGAATATTTTGGCAGTTTTGGATTCAAAAACTCAACTCAACTTTTTCATTTATGTATAATATGACCGGTGGACATAATCCTTCTACGGAAAAACCGGATATCCGGAACCATGATCCGAAAATGGTATACTTATAAATGTTTCAATAGAAAACCAACAATAATTATACAAAAACTGTGGTATGAATACACAGGAATGTGTGTGATTGCCATATGACAAGGAGCAGGTTCCCATGAGGCCACAGATGGCCAGAAAATTATTTGAATCGAACGCTAAAAATATGGATTTCAAAATTCTTGAAATTGACAAAATTGCTGAAGAAAATTTCTTATCGTTATCGGTACATCCGATGACTTTTCTACGGAGTGGCCAGTCTAGAGAAACGCTATTGCTACAGTTGTGTTTGTTGGCAATAGAATCCCGGATGGACAATCCAAAAGCGATGGCCAAATTTTTCACACGGGCGGCCATCGATCAAGTTCTTGTAAGAGAACTTGCAGTCGCGCCTGAACCTGTAAAGAATTCAGTTGAACGTGATGCAAGAGACCCCAAAGTGGCGCCTGCCACATATTAATGTATTTTTATTTATTTTATCCACCTGATAATATGTATTAGTCTTAATGAATGTGCCAAGTAACCGGATGGTCCAGAAGCTATGGGAAACGTTCTTCTGGAACGATTTCAAGAATTTGACACCCATATTGTTAGAGTACAATCCAAATAATTTTTTGGCCATCCGTGGCCTCGTGGGAACCTACTTCAAACTGGCCAATCCGATGCCAAGTTACCGGATAGTCCAAAAACTATGGCAAACGTACTTCTGGAACGATTTAAACGAATGATGATACCCATATTGTTATGGTTCGATTCAAATAATTTTCTGGCCATCCCTGACCCAATGGGAACCTGCTACGTTGTGGCTGTTCCAGAATCAAGTCACCGAATTATCATATGGAAATTACACACATTCTTGTGTATTCTTTGAATGATTTTTAGTGTCATTACTGCTGGTTTTATATTGGAATCTTTTTATGTATACCCTTTTCGGAACATGGTCCCGGATATCCGGTATTCTCGGATACGATCGGTCATATGTGGTTATATTAGACATTTATGAGAAAGTGGTTTTGAATCCAAAACGGTATTCCATTAAAACATATTCCAAATCGGTTGGATATTTCCTTAGTTATGGTCATTTTAATTCCGTGGGTAAAAACGTTCCCTGTCGGACTCTTAAGGTTGAAAACTTCGTAATTATTTTTCGAAATCAATTATTGAATTGTCCTTGTCATAGTAAATCTATTTGAACATGTGTGTGAGACAAATTGTAAATCAAAATCTAGTCTCTAGCTCACCACTACACAGGTATCCGTATTTTAGACATGTGTTTTATCGGGAAGTATTGAAATTTCCTGCAATATCTATTAATTTTAATAACTCACGAGGTCAAATTGCTTGCGTGTCACTTTTTGATAAAAGGGTTTTCATGTCACATATGCTGAAAGATTAATTCAATAATAAAATTTAACGTGCAATACAGTAGTCTATTATACAAACCATCGGGTATACATCAAAAGAAATTATAACATTGGTCAATAAAAACATTCGTTAAATTAAAACCGTATCCGGCTACATTTTTTACGTGCGGTAGAAGTGTTCCGACAATATGTTTGTTCTGTCGGATGTGGTTCCATGTTGTGGTCGTAAGTAAAATCAAATTACATTTTATTTTCAACGCCTTGTCTGTAGAACCAATCACATCAGCGGTCAACCTTGAGAGTATGCTTTGGCAAACTCTTCCATCTCTGCCGTTGTTAGCATCGTCTTAATTTTTTTTTTCTCGATTCTTCGGAAAGTTAGAATAAATAATTAAAGTATGGATCAAAGGGTTTGAACCAGCATGAATATTTCGAGATAATTCTTATAGAATAGCTTCGAATATTTGCTGATATGTCATTATCAAAATAAAAATCGCTTGGAAGTTTCCGAAACTCCGTGAACCTTACGTTTCTTGAAAGCTTGGAGTCTGAGATCATTTTTCAGTATATTGTGCATTGACGATCCCAAAGCATTCAGATCTGCGGCCATTTTACGTACAGAGCGCTGTGATTTTCGTGTAATCCGTTCCCTGACCACTTTAACAACTCGTGCAGTCCGCACCGTTCGAGTACGACCGGATCTCTTCCCGTCATCCAACGAGCAGGTGTTGCGGTACCTTCGGATGGTTCGGTACACAAAATCTCGCTTTACTCCGAGGTTTTTCAAATTTGGGGAAATAGCGCCCGGGCGCTCACCTTTCAAAAACTTTTTTATCACCACTGCACGAAACACCTTCATCGCTGGTAAAAGATAAACACCGAATGAAAACAATTGGACATAACCTAAAAGCGTTTGTATAAACATAGTGCAAAACTACACTAACACATTCGTGAAGCATGTTGAGTAGTTGCACGACACCAATACAAGGAAAAAGTGTACGAGAATATATTGGTTACGGTGTATATTCGATAAATGAATTATGAATATCCTGAAAGCTGATGTAATTTAACAACGGTATCTAAAAGAATGATCTCCAATCTACAGTTCATTAGCATTCCATTGAATGTTTGGTATATTTATTTTTTCATATTTCAATTCTTTCTTATATTTCAATATGGGGATAGGAAAAAAAAATCATAGTTTTGCTAAAAAGCCAAATAATCTACCCAATGGCTATTATAAAACTGTTTGGTCATGTTTTTGCCGTTTTAAAACCCTCAATGCCAATTTGCCGTTCAATGCATTTACTGGTGGCAAAATGGATTAAAAATGATTTTTAAGTGACCTGTGAAAGAAACTATGAACCAATATCCATTGAACAGCAGTTACGTCAAGAATACCCAACTTCATCAGGTCCAAGATGAAGTTTGGCCGGTATTAAAGACATTATAATCAAATCAATTTTTATCGTTTTCTTGCTAACGTACGGGTTTTCAACGGAACTGACGCACTCGGAATAGGTAGAATGTCTAGAAAAAAGTACTGGTATACCTCGATAGTACGTTCATCAACTTCTTTACTTGAAATTGCAATTGCATAAAAACGACTGGTTGTACCTGAAATATAATGTAACTAAAAGAAAGAACAACCTTCCTCTTTTTTTTGCTTGGTTTAGATTTACAATCAGTACACAATCAGTAGTTTTCGTGCAATTTCGATTTGAAGGGAGAAAGTTGCTGTACGTACTATCGAGGTATACCTGCAATCCTGCGGCAGACAAGTTTTTAAACCTTCTTTGTTTTTGTTTGGAAATGATTTTTGTGTATTCATACACGACCGGAACCTTCATATGTCACAATAGAGGTTTGGAGGTGGTGTCCTCATTAAGATAATATGAATGAGTCCAGAATTCCAAAACAACATTTTACAAGTTTCTAAAATCAAAATACAAGCTTTGATAGGAGTAAAAACAATTTGAGAAAACAAGGTTTTGAGATCGTTGTAAAGACGCTGTGTAGGTATGCTAAATTAAATGAAATCTATTGCCTTAATAAAGCTTAATTGATTTCTAGCTGCTTTCATAAAACGTTAATAAAACTTAATAAAGCTTATTCTTATTTTCCGCGCCTTGAGCCGAGAGGTGGGTGAAACCAGCCAAATAGAGAACAATTATTTGTTCATTGTTATGTGCATAAGTCTGTTGAAAAGTGCCTACCGAAAGTTTCTGTCTTCACCAAGAAGTACCACTCGAAGAATACATATTGATATGAGCGGCTGAATCTGGCAATTCCGGGCAACTGACATAAGGCCGCTCAAAAGGGCATTTTTGTAGAAAATTTGTTTCCATAAATAATTTTATATACTTTATTTTTGATAATTATTTGAAATAAGTACATTTTTTCAATTGCCTACGTTAGGGGAACAGTAAAAAGGAATGCCTTGCATTGAGTGATACGATATATAGTGGTTCTCTGTGCAAACAATTAATGATTGATTGATGTATGAAGGATGTTGTATCGATCAGTCACCATTGATGCTTCAAGTTGTTCATTAATGTTTTCGGCAACGATTGAAAGATATGACCATATGAGTTGTTTATGGCTATAGTTATCGCGCTAGTGCTTGCTGCTGCAGAGATTGGAAATGTAACAGATGTTTTTTTATGAAAATTGAGCGAAAAGGGCATGTATACGGTGGTACTCGAACCAACAAAAATAGGCAAAAATGTCGTTGGTTCGAGTTAATCCTGTTAACATGAGCATGAGCACGATTAACCGCCTGAAGTTGTTACACCGTTATTGCCGGATCAGCTGTCGTTACACAGAGAATCAACAGATGATTCTTGGGACTAGCATACATCCTCAATGGGTAGGAATCGGTTGACATGGTACTCGCTTAAAATTGGCGTGGTACTCGTGATAAAATTGTTGCGTTTGCAGCGGGATCCGTATTGGTAAACGGTGTGCTGAACACAACTGACGTCGGCAGCGAATCAGATATTTTACTATTTTCCCGGTTTATTCTCTGTACAGAGATGCACGCTAAAATTATTCAAACTTTGGCACAGCTTTAAACCAATAGGGAAGATGGTTTTGAGGCCATTCACAACTGTGGTGGTTTATTTCAGAAGAATACAAAAGTACGTTTAAAAATTGTGTTTGAGGACCGATTTAATCAAACAGTCAGGATGCTGTTGGTATCGATGCTCACAAGTGTGGGTGATTTATTTCAGTATATAACAAAAATCCTTCCTTAGAATTTCGTCCTTTCAACTTTTTCTTTTGAATAACCTTCCTTTTGACACATTTTCACAAAAAAAAAAGCTCTACCTAGAAATGTTATTGAAGTTAACGTGTATAATTGACGCACTTTAAACAAACGCTAAATTTGATGGAGCTATTTTAGTTTGGCAATATTTTCCAATCGAGAATCAAAATTTTTCATCAAATACATGAGACAATAATTTCAACTTGGATTAATTCATTTTAGATCGTCTTAACATCGACATTGAATTTAAGCACTCCGAAATTGTTTTTTTCGAAGTTAGATTCCTACGAAGCCACCTAATGTTTATAAATGTTTATAGCTGAGTGTACTAATGGTGCACTATAATGAGCTGTGCACCTTAGTTTCCATGTATTCGCGAGATCATTCAGTTTCTGGAATATCTCTGTAACCTCCATTCAATTGCTTGAAAAACATCTCAAGATCCCTCCACTGGTCAAGTCCACCCATCCGTGTTTTCTTACCCATCAAGCATCGCATGTTTGTTTACCTTGCGTCAGTGCCTTGACGCGCCACATCCATCTCGATTGCTTTCAGTGCTGTCAATCAGTGATCGAAAATTTATTCCGATAATCCTCCGGCCCCCATCAAACAAACAGTTGGCATATTTTCTCCAAGTCGAGAAACAAATTCAACGCAGCCAACCTCTTATGGCCTCCTTCAGACTAGTTCTCACTCAACACTTCAGGCTACTCGGCTCTTGTCTTGTACAGCCATCAACGGTGCGGCGATCGAAGCTCACAAACGCTCAACAGCTGTTCCCCAGTACCCCCCCCCCCATCCGAACTAGAAACGATCGATCTGCATATCATTAGAATTGCGGTCGGAATCGAGTGATCTCCAATACCGGGAAGCTGGCAGCCATTCTTTTTCTTTTCTTTTATTTTTCAAAATTCACGGCCGAGTATCACTGCAATACAAGCGTTATATTTTTCGCTCTCCCCTCCCAACCATCATCAGCATCTCAAAATCCGTAACCAATCGATTCCTACATGGAACGGCCCCAGTATCAGCCATTAACATTCTTCCTTCGATTCCCTATTCCCCCAGTTTTTCGCTCCAAACTGCTTCGGCTAAACTGGTTTCGCGCTTTCTTCAGCTCGGAGCTCCCGCACCTATCCCTATCCACTGTTTTTTTGTTTCATCTCTAATTTTCCAAATTAATTAATTTCACATTAAATTCCCTCATATAATTTACATAATTATAATGAGAGAGCATAACTCCCCTCCTCGCCGTCATGACAGGGACCATCCTGCGGCAGTTTTCTGTTGTTGTTGTTGTTTTGAACTAGTAACGTTGAACTTTGGCTCGATGATCCGTCAGTCGGTCGGACAGGCGCTCTTATCTCGAGACACGCACTTATCCATATTCAGGTTGGGCTCGTTTCAACCTGCTGCTGCTGCTGCTGCTGCGGAGTGCTGGGGGACGTGTCGTCCAACGGCCGCGGCTAGTCGAATCGAACCCATCAATTGTATCGAGTGATACCGGGGTGATGCTTTTAAGATGTGCCTCGCCATAAATCGATCGGTTGTCAAAGGTGATTTCCATAATAGATTTTTTTTTCCCTCGCTTGCTGGGGGATGGGATGAATTTGGAATTCCGAAGCTACTGCGTGTTTTGGAGCCGACATTGAAAAACACTCTCGTGTAGGAGGCAGTCCTTTTGAAAAGTGCTCCTTGGAAGAATCTGATTGATCTAGGGTGTTTTAGTTCTTTAGTGCATTAGACTGGCTCGAACGGGTAGTGGTTTGGTTACATTCCATCGTTTCGGTTGTTTCATCGAGTGCGTGGTTTAAGGACCTGCACGTTAG
>JASCZW010009064.1:0-45308 GCA_034211315.2 Aedes japonicus
TTTTAACGTTTTTTCAGACAACCTTTTATGCGCATGTGGCGTCTAAGTGAGCCTCGTGGCAACTACTACACTCTAAATTCACACGCTCGTTTTAAACTATTCAACTTTTGCTCATACCAAACGTAATATTACAAAAGTACGCAACAAACAAATTGAAACGAATCACTAATTGTTGAACTAAGCCCCTAATTAAAGAAACGATTTCTGAGCAACTCGCCGCAACTCAGATTTATTGCCAGCTGCAAATGTCATGACAAAAGCAACACGGAACTATGGTTTGATGCAACTTGAACAGGGTAGGGACAAAGATCGGCTGCTGCGATGAAAGCGTGATTTACGGCTTGCAATTATTATTTTTGATTACCATAGCATTATTTTCACAATATTATAAGTAGAGAGATACTTTAGATGACATATTCAGATAAAATTTTAGCCTGAAATATGATCCTCAATTCACGACTTAAAATCACACAACAACATTTTTTTAAGTCTTAGTTGCCTATAGAAACGTTCACATTTTTTTCTTAATTTATTGGCTAATAGTTGGAACACTTAAATGTCGACCAACTCGTTTGTTGCTAGTTTTAAATGAGTCTAATGAAGGTTCATTAAGAAACATTGCTTTTTAAGTACTTGGTTCATTACTTATGATTTTTTTGAATTTGTTGATGCTTCGAAAAGTTGAAAACTTCAAATGGAGTTTTCTGGGAAAATTTGCAACATTGATTTTTCTTAAGTTTACTTTCGTTATGTGTCTATAAACTCTACCTGTGGACAAAATTTCAGAAACATTGGAGAACCATCGGCCCATTTTGTACGATAAAAAAAAGCCGCAATGTCTGAAATTACTAGTCTGAAGGAATATTCACCATCTATGAGCACGACATTCATTGAAGAAATCACGGTGGCATTTTGATTGAACTTTCATCAGATTCGTTGCCTTTGCAAAATCAAAACGAAGAGAAACGTCGCCAATAATAAGGAGACGGCATTTCCATTGAACTCTTTTTTATAGTTCGTATTTTTGAGAAAAACTGGGATAACTCATTAAATGAGTGGATTACCTTTACTTATTTATGAGTACAGTTTGTATATGTCAAATAGGGTACATTTTTTAATCATTTTTATAATGTGAAAATGCGTAGTTTGCATGCTCGTGACAAAACAAGTTTAAAATGCGTCAAATATATTGCGTGATATTGACGCCGACGTTTTTCAAAAATGCATAATGTCAATTATCAACTCGACTAAAAGAATAAGTTTTTTAGTATCCTGGTAGTAAACTAGTCTTGTATTGCTTCATTGAAAAGGGTAAAAGTCATTCTTCTAGGAGTAGAAAAGCGCGTTTGGACGTCAGAAATGAGCAAACAATACTCATAAAAAGAGTATATTAGCTTTACCGTGGATACACGTTAAGATTGAGGTCTTCCAAATATAAAGTAAAAATATGTTTTGATTGCCTTTTATCACTAGTGGTACTGTTGCAGCACTTCACGGGTCGTCGAACTATGTGCATGTGGGAAAATGGAAGCGACATATATTGTTAGTATAGTATATTTGCATATTCTTGTAATTTACGTATAAATTAAAAAAATAGATAATTTCAAATAAATATTGTAGATCAATTTCTAAGTAAAAACAGTTTTAAACAGTTGAGAGTCAAACTGACGCACAGACCCAACAGATTTTTTTTCATACATTAATTGTTATGTTATGGGTCTTTCCTTAGCTCCAGTCAGTAAAGGCGCAGCTACAAAGCAACGCCATGCTGGAGGTGGCTGGGTTCGATTCCCGGTCTGGTCTAGGAATTTTTCGTTAAGGAAAATTTCTCGACTCTGGCATAGCGTATGATTGTACTTTCCACACAATCATACTAATGCAAAAATAGTAACTGGCATCGAAAGCTCTCAATTAATAACTGTGGAAGTGCATCTAGAACACTAAGTTGAGAACAAGCAATAAGCTTGAAACAGGGTGGCCACAGACTCGGGAAAATCGGGAAATGCGGGAAAAATGCGGGAATCCAAAATCATCGGGAAATATGCGGGAAAAAGGCGGGAATTTGAAAAGTCATCGGGAATTTTTGTCATACGGAAGGAACCATACACACACCTTTTTCAAATGATTTGAGTAGCGTTTTTGTCATTTACTCGGTCCACCGATCTCATTGGTCAGCCTGTTCAAAACGTACCGCTTAGAGCATCTTCAGCGGTGGTCTATTTTAACGTCTTTATAGTTGAATTGCATCAGCAAACTTAAAAAGAACCAGCTAAAACAGACCAACTTTGCGTTCCTCGCACCGGTGTAGTATTTCTTGTTGTTAAACCCACCAACACCTATCATCTTGTCAATCATACAACATCCAAAGATCAGAAGTTTTGTTTTTTCAGAGACCGCGGATTTTTCGCAAACTTTTTGCCATGGATTGGTTTCAGTGGTGGTGAGTGTGTGAATGCACGCATCTCATTTAAACGATATTGGATAGTGCTGATAGTGATTTATAGCGCCAAGGGATATGATCCTAGACATTATGCAACAACTAGAGTCAACTGATGACTTTTCCAGCTGTTGCGATGCAGCTGGATATGTTGGCCTTAGTGTTACATAGGTGCATTGCAGCCTAACGGAAGTTGGTGTATGTCCTCAGCTAGTTCTCTCGACGAAAACTTGGGGGTTGACGACCCTGAGGAGTTTTTGCAAATCCGTCCTTAAGACTTACGGCCCGCATTATTCACGCCCCCAATATCGGAAAAGGTTAAGAAACTGATGGACAAAAATTATCTCCCAAAAGTTCGAAAAAAATCTTGTTAATTCAGTGCACTTAGAAACTCAGGGAACATATCAGAAGCTCGGTACACTTTTTAGATTTGACTTAGATTTTTCCGAGGTTTAGCTATTCTCCCTGATGTCAAAGGAACATACCATGAAATCAGGGAACTTTCCAGAAACAAATGGTTCTTCCTAGAAGTTCAGACAACTTTCCTAGAAATTCAGGGAATTGTCCCAAATTCAAGGAGCATACCACGAGTTCAGAGAAGTTTCCACAAATAAAAGGTTCTTCACAGAAGTTCAGGTAACCATCCAGAAATTCAGGGGCTTCCAGAAGTTTAGAAAACTTATCAGATTATTTTGGGTATTTTTCAGAAGTTCATAGAACTACTCAAGATGTTCAGGAATTTCCAAAAAATTAAGGAACTTTCCAAAAAATAGAGAACTTCCAATAGAGAACATTCAAGACATTCATGAAGCTTTTCAAGAAACATCCTTGAAGTTCAGGGTTTCTCATGAATTTAAAAACTTCTCAGAACTTCAGGAAATGCTCACAAAGATCATGGAACTCCCCAAAGATCAGGAAACTTTCCAAAAGGTCAGCAATCATCTCAGACGTTCAGAGAACGTCCCAGAAATTCAGAAAATGTCTCAGAAGTTCAGGGAACTTTCCAGAAGCTCGAAAAAACTCCCGGATGCTCAAGGGATTCAGCAATTCAGCAATTCCTGCGATCTTCCAAGAATTTCAGAAAACGTTCCAGACAAACAGGAAACTAGATTTTTTGAGCATTCGAAAAGTTTAGGAAACATTCAAAGGATTTTTCCATAAGTTTTGGGAGCTTCCTAGAACTTCAGGGATCTTTCCAGGTGATCGAGATACTTTCCAATCGTTCCGAAAACATCCCAAAAGTGCAGGGTATTTAAGTTTTAAGAAGAACTTAAACTTCTTACTACTCGATACTTTTTCGATCCCAACCAAAACGAGAATAAAAAAATCAACTACTCTTTAATCAATTTCATAGAATTTCCACCTATTCACAATCTTGGAGATCATAAAAAGTTCTTGTACGGTTTAACAACATCTCAATGCTAACTATTCCACAGAAATTCAACGGCTTCCAAGATTTTTTTTTCAATTTCTCATAAGTTATTTAAATATGTGTGATATTCTGCTTTTCATTACAAAATATGTACCTGTTGGATGTTAAAACAACTTCTGGGAAGCGAAATCTGATTTTCTAAGTTCCCTTCATTTCCAGAAAGTTGTTCCTATTCCATGGATGATCAGCAAACTTGTTAGAAGTTCAACCAAGTTTTCAGAAACGTTAATGATTTTTTGGCAATTCAATGAACTTCTCTAAAGTTCCTCCATTTCTCTTCTCGAAAGACAGCGAGCAAACTACATGGTTTTCTGGAAACTTCCAATTATTTTATTTAACTGCCGAGAAGTTTAATCAACTTCTGGTATGTTCATTATAGATATTTCCACCCAATCTTCATAGATATTCCGAAGTTCATTAAATTAAATGTTTAAGAGTGCGTTCAGTAAGAAACTTAGTTCTGAAATGATGCAAAATAGATCCGGTATAAAACAAAATTTACAAACACCAGCGATGCAGCGATGTTTTTGCGTTTGGTCTAAACAAATAAATCCAAACCACGATTAGAACCACCGTTGAAGATGCCCTTAAAAGATCAGGCTACACGGCTGTAACAGGTGAGGCCAGAAATGAACTTATCTTTCATGTGGAGGTGAATGTGTTTGAAATTTGGCGAATTGCGTTTGTAAAGGTGTTAACACATGGTAAAAGAAGAATTTGGGCAGCTGTGCGCAATGCCGTCTGACGTTGTTTGCCGGATTCCAGAGAAAAGAAAATGGGTTGGACAAATTTTGGCTAGAACCAAATTTGACAATATTTGTTGAAAATTGGCTCATACTGTCGCACTAAAAGGCGTATTTTAAATAAATGGAAAGTGTCTGGTGGTAAATCAAACTGGAAAAAGCTTGGGAGCTCAGAGATTTAGCTACGAGTAATTTATATAAACTCATCTTAACAGTCGAGAAAATAAGGCAAAAATGCGGGAAAAATGCGGGAATTTTTAAATTAAGATTGTGTGGCCACCCTGTTGAAATGCTAAAGAAGAAGAAGAAGAAGAAGAATGTATTCTCCGTGCGTGGATTATGATCTTGATTATGATCATGAAGGAGATGTTCGCTCATCACCATGAGGCACCAAGAGTGAACATTAATGTTTTTGGCTAGAATGAAAGATGTGAAGAGAAAGTTTTTGGGTTTGTTTATTACCAGCCTGCCGCACACTGACGGAACTTTCAACACTTTCTCTTCATATCTTTCATTCTAGCCAAAAACATTAATGTTCACTCTTGGTGCCTCATGGTGATGAGCGAACATCGCCAGTTTTTTTTTGTTTGTTCTTTGATTTTCAGATTTTAATGATCCCATAAGATTTGATGTTTGTCAAGAAATCACCTAAGTATGTAATCTCAGATATGCATTTTCTCACTTTTTTTAGGCCTCGAAAAGGGAATGATGAGATGTAGATAAATTATTGGAAAATTTACGCTAATCCGTAAGATGATCCAAGAAAGAAAGAGTGGAAGGATCGTACTTTCTCTTAGCATTTCAAGATTATTGCTTTCGCAATTCGCGTATTGCTTGCTCTCAACTTAGTGTTCTAAATGCACTTCCACAGTTATTTACTAAGAGCTGTCAATGCCAGGTACCATTTTTGCATTATTATGATTTTGTGGCAAGTACAATTATACCCAATGCCCAGGGAGTCGAGAAATTTTTCTTAACGAACAATTCCTAGATCAGACCGGGATTCGAACCCAGCCACCTCCAGCATGGTGTAGCTTTGTAGGCGCGCTTTAACCGACTGAGCTGAGCGAGGACTCAGGAAGCATCGTACTGCCTTTTAATTAAACTTACTATTACTATTATTATTTAGAATATTCCTAATGATTCCAAATTGAATCTGTATAGATCAAAATGAATGTTGTAGAACTCTCTGTTATGGGAGTAGGCGCAGTCACTTTTCTTGGAAGATCCATTTTGGCTCCTGCGTTGTTATTGTGAATGGTTTCATTTTTATTCAAACAACATTATTTGATAGGTAAAACAATCGTGTAAACCACCATGAACAACAGTTGCGTTTGGCACGCGCCAGTCATGCTCGCCTTCCGGTCGCATACTATATAACACAATTACTAATTCTTTGACATTTACTAACGTGCCACTTAGCTGTAGCCCTGAAAACATCGATTTCGATTAGTCTCCACGTCCTTCACCTGATATGTATGTCAAAATATTACACCTATTGCTACTAGCGCCGCTCCCCGCCGAGTTGAAGATAGTTCCCGATTTGCAGGAGATGCATGGATGTCCTGGCTACGAATACGAAATGGATTTCGCCAATCTACAGTTCGATTTCGACGACGATGGATATCTTATCGTCAATGGAAACTTCACCATCCTGAAGGATGTGGTGGCCCCATATCCGGTTTACTTCCACTCGGAACGCATGGAGCGGGGCGAATGGAGGCCAACGTTGATAGAAAAACCTTTGAAAAATTTCTGTGCCAGTCTGATGGATCCTCTGGAAGTTTGGTATCCTGTGACGAAACAAATGACCGATCTGAAGTGTCCCTTTCCGGCGGGGGTAAGATTGAAGTTGATTTCCGAAAACAAAAGATTGATTTTTTATCCTTCACTAGCATGTTATTGAAATTGATAACATCAAATACAAATTCCCGGTCAGTATTTCACCCTACTTTCTTGGCGATTGGAGAATTTACATGGAACATCGTGACATCCTGAAGGATCCCGAACCAATTGGATGTTTGATGCAGTACTTTACCGTCATTGAAATTTGAAGGTGCTGGAGCATGATGAAATTGGGATGATTGGAAAGGGATTTGTTGCATAAAGGTTTGAACAAATTTTTCGTTGATAACTGCTAGAGATGGATTTTTATTTTAATGGTTGTTAGAATGTCAGGAAAAAACCCTCCCAGATTTTAAAACAGAAGATATATGAATTGCAGAGGGGGTCTTCTTTCAAAATCAACGTTGTTACTTCAACGCTACTCAATTAAGTCACAACCAAGTTGCTGTAACCAATTATGGCGGTTTTGTGTTGCTTGGGTTCCTCGGATGCCTTGCTCCACTTGGTTCAACCATCTAGCTCGTTGTGCTCCTCTGTGTCTTGTAGCGGTCTGATTCGAGACAAACACCATTTTTGCGGGGTTGTTGTCTGATATGGTTACAACATGTCCCGTATTCTTCCAGCTTAAGCAATTTTCTGGATACAATGTTCGCCAAAGAGCTGCACCAGCTCGTAGTTCATCCTTCTCCTGCATACACCGTTTTAACATACACCGCAAAGACGGTCTTAAGCACGAATCGTTCGAAAAGTCCAGGTACTTGCAGGTCCTCTTCAAGCGTTGTCCACGTCTCATGCCAATAGAGAATTACCGGTCTTATCAGCGTTTTGTACATGGTACATTTAGTACGGGGGTGAAGTTTACCAGGCCTCAAGGTCTTGTGGAGTCCATAGTAGATACGACTTCCGGTAATAATGCGTCTCCGAATTTCTCTGCTGCAGTTGTTATCCGACGCAACCAATGATCCGAGGTACACAAACTCATCCATCACCTCGAGCTCCGTCGATTGTCACAGTTCTGCCTACTTAGTCTTCGACGCATTCATCTTCAATCCATCCTTTTCCGCTTCACGTTTCAGCTTGGTGTACCGATTAGCTACCGCTTGGAACGTTCTGCCGCCAATGTCCACGTCGTCAACGAAGCAGATGAACTGGTCGGATTTATTGAAAATCGTAACTCGCATGTCAAAGTCCGCACGTTTAATAATACCTTCTAGCGCAATGTTGAACAGGAGGCAGGAAAGACCATCGCCTTGTCGAAGTCCTTTGCTCGTTTCAAACGAGTCCGATAACGCACCCGATATCTTCAAACAACACTGTACACCATCTATCGTAGCCTTGTTAATTCTGGTCAGTGTCCCGGAAAAAAGGTTCTCGTCCATAATCTTCTATAGTTCTTCAAGATCAATACTATCGTATGCGGCCTTGAAGTCGATGAGTCGGTGGTGTGTAGGGACTTGATATTCGCGAAACATTCGAAGGATCTGCCGCAACGTCAAGATTTGGTCAGATTTCGATCAACCGTTCACAAAACCGGCTTGATAAATTCCCACAAATCTGCTTGTGACCCGCGATAGACGATGGACGATAATCTAAAACATCAATTTGTAGGCCGCGTTGAGAATAGTGATCGCTCGATAGTTTTCACATTCTACCTTGTTACCGTTTTTGTATATTGGCCTTATAACTCCCACTTCCCTCCGGTAGCTGTTCTGTATCCCAGACTATCAGTAGATGCAGAAAAGTCGCCAAGTTCCGCTCCGATACCATCCCTCCCAGTTGCTTAGCTCTTTGTAGGCTATTTGATAACATACTGAACTTCACTTATTGTGGGAGTTGAAACGTCACCCTCGTCCACCATACCGATGAAGCTATTCCTCCTGCTGTCTTTGTATTCCGACTTTGCGCCATTCAAGTGTTCATCGTAGTGTTGTTTCCACCTTTCAATCACCTCACATTCATCCGTCAAGTCAGCTCCATCTTCATCCCGAAACATTTCGACTCGTCTTGTAGAAGGCTTCTTGTAGAAATAACGCGTATCTTGAGCACGATACAGCTGCTCCATTTCTTCGCACTCCAACTCCTCCAGGTGACGCTTCTTATCCTGGAAGTGATGATTTTGCTGTCTTCGCTTCTGTCTGTACCGCTCCAGATTTTAACGAGTCCCTTCCTGTAGCATCGACGCCCGCGCTGCATTCTTCTCATCTAGAACTGTTTGACGCTCTTCGTCCAACCAATCGTTCCGTCGATGGCGCCTTCCGCTGCGTTGTTGATGGCTGCTTTGACGGGACTCCAGCAGACTTCAAAAGGGGCTTCGATTAGCTCTCCCTCTTCCGACAAGGCTACTCCAAGGCTTTGCGCGTAATTAGTTGCGACTTCGGATAGCTTCTGTCGCTCCAGATTATACCGTGGCCGGTCTGAGCCGATGTTGGCGCCGCGATAGGTCCTGACGTCGATAATATCCGAGAAGTGTATTCCATCAATCCAAGCTTGGTCGATTTGCGATTCGGTCTTATGTGATCTCCAGGTGTACTGATATAGGAGGCTATGCTGGAAGTTGGTACTACGTATTGTCATGTTCTTGGAAGCGGCAAAGACGACGAGCCTGAGACCGTTTTCGTTCGTAAGCTCAACGTTGTTATTACAGTTGAAGAAACTGTTATAACACCGTGTGCAAAAAAGACACTTCGTGAGGGAAACAATAAGTCTGTTGGAATAAATAGATGTTAACCCCGTCAAGTACTAAAACGTGTGTCAAATAGTAAACGTGAGCCATTGCGCTATCTCAACACCAGATCATCACAGAGCCACCCAAACAAATTTAATATCCTATGTTGACAATTTCATTCATTTTGATTACTTCTCCAGATTCTGGAGATTTCACCAAGTAAAACGTGTTTTGCAAGGTTAAATTAGAAGTAGCAAGTAGCACACTACGGTCATAACTTGTTGTAGTAACTTGATCATGACTTAGCAAGTTATCTTTATGTTATCTCTACCGAATATCAACAACTGTACAACTAGGGCTGCAACAATGATGTGTTGTAACTTTAATTTATTATAACAAAATATGAAGGAAAACTGAGCGAGATAAGGCGCCATAACCTTGGCAATTATTGCCAGGCTTTTGGTTCAAATGCCATAAGTTCACCCACAGGCAAAAGGAGCATAAACTAATCTTTCTAGCATCTGTGCTCCCAACGATAAAGTACAAATTATCACACTGTTTAACTCTACATGGAAGCGTTTGGTACGGGAGGTCCACGCTTTCTTCCTTCCCTTGATTTGAAGTAGTAGAGCGATTTTAGATCTTTCTGAAATCGCTCTATTTCGTGGAATCCTCTCTGCGGCACATACTGCGCAGTTGGCCTGGCCAATGACAAGAAAAATGATGTTATAAAGAAACCATCATTTTCCAGGATGCTTTCAAGAATTGGTTGCGTTAATGTGAGATTAGATTCGATTAGATTATAACAAAATATGAAGGAAAACAACAAAATGTTGTATCAATGATGGGAAAGAGACAAATTGTTGTGAGAAAATGTTGTGATTCTCACACATGTTGCAACAACCTTGTTTGCACGTTACAGCGTCAAAACAAGTGCTTGTCATTATTGCACCACACAACCGACAGCAACATTCATTTATCAAGAACATGAACAAAAGCAACAATCTGTTGTTGCTCTCAAACAAATTACGTATCTGAGTAATTTTAAAAATTTTAGTGAATAGACTTCCACCTGAAGAAAAATGCCTGTATCAAATCGCACACTGAACAAAAACGAACACTATCTTCGGCAAACTTGTTGCAAGTTAACTTTTGTATCAGGTAAAAATCAAAAATAAGTGCATTTAAAGCCTGATTTTCAACCCAGAACATCCTAAACATGAAGATGTTCGGAACTTAGGATCTACAGTTGTAAGTATAGCTTCCCAAGCAACACACAAGTTCTATAACTGTTGAAAATACCTTTTTATGACTAGATTTGGTTATAAAGAAGCTTATTCAACATAAAATTTTGAAGATGTGTTACTCAGGTTTTCCGATTTTGCAAAGTTACGAACATGTTCATTTAGTCTTCTGGAAGATCAACATATTATGAGATAATCTGGGATGTTTTAGTAGGTAGTCCAAACTGTCTGGGAGTTCAGAACTTAGGATCTACTGTTGAAACTGTAGTTATTTCGGCTATACAAAGTTATGAAATGTATTCAACCATGTTCACTGAATCTTTTGGAAGGTCAACAGACATTTTGAGATAATCTGGGATGTTTAGGAATCCAAACTGTTCTTAAGTTCATAACTAAGGATCTATCTTCGAAACTGTAGCTTTTTGAGCTACAGAAATTAACGATATGTATTCAATCAAGTTCATTGAATCTTTTGAAAGGTCAACAGACACTATGTGATAACCTAGGATGTTCTCGGTCACTCAAATTGTCCTGAAGCTAAGAACATATAGTCTAGAAACTGCTAACTCGATAGCTTATTCCAAGCTATACGGAGTTAACGTTATGCCTACAACGGCATGTTCAGTATGATGCTCCATCTAGTGAAGCACCATACTGCAAAAAATGAGCGTATTCGGGTTAACGTTTACTCGGTCATCGGAATAAGTCTCGAGAGCTAGAACCGTTTCTACCTATAATCTAAAGTTGTCACGATAGCTTTTTCAGCTATACTAATTCTAGATATGTATTCAACCATGTTCATTGAATCCTCTGGAAGGTGAACAGGCATTATGAGATAATCTAGGATGTTCTTGATCATCCAAACAGTTCTGGAGCTCAGAACTTGGCAGCTACAGTTGTAGCTGTAGATTTTTTAGCTACAGAAATTAACGATATGTGATCAGTAAAATTCATTAAATCTTTTGCAAGGTTAACCGGCACTATGAGATATTCTCGGATAATCTAGGTCACCAAAACTGCCCTTGAGTACTGAACTGTAGCTTTCTTGGCTATACAAAGTTATGATACATTTTCAACCATGTTTATGAAGTCTTCTGGAAGGTCAACAGACATTATGACATAATCTGGGATGTTCTAAGTCATCCATACAAACCTGGAGTTCAGAACTTGCGATCATCAGTTGTAACTATAGTTTCACGGCTAGACAAGTTTACGATATGTATTGAGAGGTATATAATTGCATCTTAATATTAATTGTATATCATTATTATTTTCACTTCGAAAATCATTCATAAAGAAATTTTATCTGCTTCAGGTTATAGGGAGGGTGATTCCAGGTAGTGTAGATGTGTTACTGTTGTGTGACATAAGGTCTTTTTCTATCTAACTACCCACACTTGTGAGTGGTCCCAAAAGCATTCTTACTGTTGGTTTATCGTATTCTTGTATTCCATTGAAATAAACCATCCACACTTGTGTGTGGCCCCAACGGCATCCCTACTGTTGGTTTATATCGGTCCTCAATCTCAATGTTTTTATCGTATTCTTGTATTCCATTGAAATAAACCACTCACACTTGTAAGTCGCCCCAACAGCATCCTTACTGTTGGTTTAAATCGGTTGTCAAATAGGATATTTAAACATATTCTTGTATGCCATTGAAATAAACCACCCACACTTGTGAGTGGCCCCAACAGCATCCTTACTGTTGGTTTTAATCGGTCCTCAAACTCGATGTTTTAAAATATTTTTGTATTCTCGTGAAATAAACCACCCACACTTGTGAGTGGCCCCAACAGCATCCTTACTGTTGGTTTAAACCGGTGCCAAAACTACTTAACGTATAACTTTAATGCGCATCTCTGTACAGAGAATAAATCGGTAACCTATTAAAATTTCTTACTTGCTGCCGACGTCAGTTGGACTCAACACATCGTTTACCAAAACGGACCCTGCTGCAAACCCAACCATTTTATCCAACATCCCAGTGATTTCTCGTGGGAGTGCAGAGGTGTTCTCGGCTCCCAATAAAGCGAGTATCACGTCAACACACACCTACCCATTCCCTACTTGACCTGCATTCGGACGAGGCCGGCACCGGTATTGCTATGGTTTGGGATCACCAGTTTTTACACATTGAGGATGTATGCTAGTCCCAAGCATCATCTGTTGGTTCTCTGTGTAATAACAGCTGATCTGGCAATAACGGAGTAGCAACCTCGGGCGGTCAATCATGCTCATGCTCATGCTAGACAAGTTCACGATATGTTTTCAACCTTGTTAAATGGATCTTCTGGAAGGTCAACCGATACTATGAAGAAATCTGGGATGTTCTGGGTCATACCAGACTGTTCATTAGCTCATAACATTGGATCTACTATTGAAACTGTATTCAACTACACGGTGTTCAATAAGTTCGGATACACTTTCAAAATTTGTTAAAAAAATGAAAACATGTTTTTTTTATTTTTTGGATTTATGTTATTGAAAGCTATGTTTACAAGGAACGTTTACAACATTTCTCTTGGAATGACCCCCCCTTTGTACTCCTTAACGAGCTTCAAACGTTTCTCGAACGCGTCGCAGGCGGCACGCACGGACTGCATGGGCATTTCGTCCCAGATTTTGAGAATTACCGTCTTGAAATGATCCAAAGTGCTGACCTTGTATTCGTTCAGCTTCGCCATCATATAGGACCAAACAAAAAAGTCGAGAGGATTCAAGTCCGGGGAGCTGGGAGGCCACAAAGTTTTGTCCAGAAAGTCGGTTAAATTGTCCCGACACCAGGCTTGAACCACATTTGCCGTATGGGCTGGTGCACCGTCCTGCTGGAACACGTAGTGCTCATCGCCGTAGAGGCTTCGGAGACTGGGGGCAACAACCTTTTCCAAAACCTCAGTTTTGTAGTACGCCGCGTTGATTTTGACGTTTTTTTCAATAAACACCAAGGGTAGCTTACCACGTTTGCATACTGCCCCCAAACCATCACCGACGCGGCACTTTGGAACCGAGGATGTTTATATTGGATTCAGGAATGCTGTCCCTCGATGGCGCCCACACCCGGTCATTTTGCACATTGTGCGGCTGCTGCAGCACGAACAGTTTCTCGTCCGAAAAAACAAACTCCTGACCAGCGTGCCGAGAGGATCCTCTTAGCTCGATCCAACCGCTTTTTGCTGGTAGCCTCCGAAACGCCATGGACCTTACGTTTTTGTAAGGCCTGAAACCAAGGTCCTTGGTGAGTATGGTGTGAGCGGTTCCAATGGAAACGTTGAGATCTGCAGCCGTTTTCCGGATTGAGCGGTTCTTTTTGCGCCGAATTCGCTCCCTCACGATCTTGATGACCCGTGGCGTCCTCGCTGAACGCGGCCGACCGGATCTCGCACGGTCATTGGTCGAGGACGTCTCCCGGTATCGCCTGATGGTCGTGTAGACAAAGTTCCGCTTGACCCCATGCGATTTCAGCAGCCGGAATATATCGCCGGGTCGCTCACCGTTCAAAAAACGCTTAATTACGAAGTCCCGATACTCTTTCATTGCGCGTAACAAACGAACAACAACTAACAGAATGTCAACACCACGCACATTCGGTAGCGTATGAATGAAGCTAAAGCTGACACCAATACCAATGCAGAATATGTACATGGCGCATACCTACGCAATGATGAAAACTTGTATTCGAACTTATTGAACACCGTGTATGTTCATTGGATCTATTTGAAGGGCAACCGACATTATGAGATAATGTGACATGTTCGAAGTCAGCCAACCTGTCCCGAAAATTCCCAAAGGAACGAGAAAACAGTAGCTGTTGCAAATCAACTCATATTTTAGGAATAAATTAATTAAAACAAGTTGTATGATACGCTTCAGTGCATGTTAACAGAACAATACTCAAGATTGTTAAAGATTGGACTGAGGAAAACAGCAGAGATGAGTGAATATCACTCAAACTTATGTATAATTTACCTAGTCTATGCGTAACTTTTATCACAGTTAAGTTGAATTCGAATTAATTCTGAATCAATCTCAGAAGCCGTGTATCGACTCGAAACGTGGCACGTATAAAAGAGAGAAAGGGAGAAAGAGAAAGAGGAATAAAACCAAACATAGTCACTTTTCGGTAGATGGAATATGTAACATGATTGAATTTATTTTTGTTGCATACAAAATAATATATCTACAACGCTATGTAATAACAATCGGATGTTGTGAAGCATTATGATCTTGATTCTACTGCCATGCAAATTAGCATTATTGTGTTTTTGTTTTCTGACTAAGAATTTCAAAATCACTTTGACATAGTCACCTCAATCGACATTAACCAGAATTTACAGTATTTGCATCAAATATGAGTAAAAATCTCAGATCTTCTCTGTTTTTCAGTATTTTCAGGACTACTCAGATATTAATATATAAATATTCTTTCTTTACACTAAAACACCTGTAGATGTCAGATATATTTTTGAAATGAATATAATACATTCACTATTAGGTTCACAATTCATGATTGGGATATGATAGGGACCACCAGGGCACCCGATTGAAGCAAATTGGATGGGGAGAGGGAGAATACCAACTCCCCGTTGCAAGCAGTCTGTGGATGAAAGGCGGGCTCTTCTCCCGACTCACTGGGGCATCCTCTTTTTCCATAGCTTGCATATCTGATCATTTGTTCACTCTTGTTATTTCTTGTTCTCTTGTTGGCTCTTTATAATCCCGTGGATATGTATAAGGCTTGTTTGCGACAAAATCTGGACACCCTATAAATATGTATAACTCTGGAAATTTTTCCATAATGCGTGAAAAATGTGCAGACTGATGAATGTATTTCTGTTCATTGTGTGAAATCAATTGTTGGTGATTGTACAAGCTGTAAGATCGAAGATGGCGTCGAAAGAAGAGCAAGTGAATTGTCATGAGCGATTATGTCATGACATTTTTGGCGACGAAACATTTTCGCTGTCACCTGCTGATGGTTTAATGGTTTGAATCTGTGTCTCGTTTAAAATCAAATCACTGTCATTGAAGTTGCATTCATTCCGTTCCGGTTGATGAGTAGAAAACAATTACTGAGCTTTCACGAACAGTGTTTTGATTTTTATCGAAAGCAACTGTGTGTAACCTTATGCTGCCCCGTGTGCTCATAATGTCCACATTATTGCGATTGCATCCTGAGAGCCTATATAATGTATTCATTATTATTCTCGCAGGCATTTGATAACTATACAATCCACATTGTTCTATGCCGTTCCTTAACGATTCGTAAACATGCAGTCTCTCAACCGTTTATTTTTCAATTTCATTTGGTTGGAGTTAACTTTCTTTCCATATCTAACTTCCGGCTACAATCTATATAAACCGAATGTACATTCGTGACAGCTAACTACAGTATCACTCAACCTTTGCCTTGAAAACCACGGGCACCATGCTTATCAAACTGCTCTTACTGATCGCGTTAGCATTCCGCGTAGAGTCGAAGATTATTCCCGATCTGCAGGAGATGCAAGGATGTCCCGGCTATGATTTCGAAATGGACTTCTCCAACATCCAGTTCGATTTCGATGACGATGGCTTCATTATCATCAACGGCAATTTTACATTCCTCAAGGATATTGTGGCCCCTTATCCCGTTTACTTCCACTCGGAACGCATGGAACGAGGCGAGTGGAGACCCACTCTCATCGATAAGCCGTTGAAAAATTTCTGTGCCAGTCTTCTGGATCCATTGGAAGTTTGGTATCCAGTTATGAAACAATTAGAAAACCTGCATTGTCCATTTGCTGCTGGGGTAAGATTGAATGTGTCTTGATAGAAAATGAAAACTAACCTTCAATCATGATTTGATTACTCTAGCATATGATCAAACTAGATAATGTCAAGTATAAGTTCCCGGTAAAAATTTCGCCCCAATTTCTCGGCGATTGGAGAATCTTCATGGAGCATCGTGACGTCGTGAAAGATCCGGAACCGATCGGTTGTTTGATGCAGTACTTTAGCGTGATTGAAATTTGAAGAAACTGTCTCCGGAGATGATGAAATGTTCAACTTGGCGCAGTGCTAAATATCTGCTCATGAACTAATAAATGTTAATTTTGTTTAGAAAAAGTACGTTTTCTCTCTTACTGATTTGTTCATATTAATAACTATATTCATTTTCCATGTTGATGATGCAGACATAATTTAAAAGTTCTAGTTTTCAACAATTACATTGTTTAGCTGATCACTTAATACAAACGAAATTTCAATACCTTTATAGGCTTATGCGGTTACTTTTTGAAGCAATTGTATGTTATCAAAGAATCCCTTCTCTCAGTTGGCAAAGTTGCAGGTACAAAGCAACAACATGCTGGAGGGGACTTGGTTCGATTCCCGGTCTGGTCTAGGATTTTTTTTGTGAAGGAAAATTTCTCGACTTCCTGGACATAGGGTATAATTGTATTTGCCGTACAATATTACTAATGCAAAAATTGTACCTGGCATCGAAAGCTCTCAATAAATAACTGTAGAAGTGCATTTGGAACACTAAGTTGAGAGCCAATAAGCGAATTGTGAAAGCAATAAGCTTGAAACGCAAAGAAAGAAGACAAGAACGTACTAGCCAAGTCAAAACATTTTGAAAGCGCTATTATGATATTTCATTTTTCATAATAACGTACTCAAAATTTCATTTCGAAATGTCAATTTATTCTTTGTTTACATGCCATTTGAAGTTGACGTGTCAGTGTATTTTTTGGCAATGGAAAAATCCAAAATGTTTCCAAAATGTTTTGGAAGGTTTATCGGCTACTCATCGGCTACAAACCGTGCATCAACACGTGGATTTGGAAGATCATCGATCGACTGTGGAATCCACAGTGTGGATGTGATAGCTGACACAATAGACATCTCACATGGAACAACATGACATATTTTGGTTGAAGTGTTGGGGTTTAAAATATGTGTGCACAATGTAAGTAGTTGTGGAAAACTTGCACAACATAGAAGAAGAAGCCACCATAGAGGAGTACATATCTTGCAGGCCTTTGAGGAAGTCATTTTCGTGCTGGGCCAACAAAGGTAGAAGAAAGTTGGCCAAAGTGAATTGATCTGATGCAAGGCAATGCCGAGCCGAGGAAATGTGATGATTGCCGCCCTTAAAAGTGCAAGAATTAAAGTAGGGCTATGTATAGTAGCTCTGTTTCGTATTCCTTGTAAGAGGGTTGTTGCTAGATAAGGAAGGATGTCTGCAATTATAGGGTTGGATGTGAAGAGTGGCGCGGCAAACGAGTCAAAAACAAATAAATAAAAAAAAAGAGTCAAAAACAAACGAGTCAAAACAAACGAGTCAAAACAAACGAGTCAAAACAAACCAGTCAAAAAGAAACGAATCAAAAACAAATAAGTCAAAAACAAACGAGTTAAAACAAACAAAAAAAAAAAAAAAAATAAAACGAGTCAAAAACAAACGAGTCAAAACAAACAAAAGAAAACACAGTAGTCAAAAACAAACAAGTCAAAAACAAACGAGTTAAAAACAAATAAGTCAAAAACAAATGAGTCAAAAACAAATGAGTCAAAAACAAATGAGTCAAAAACAGAAAAGTCAAAAACAAACGAGTCAATAACAAATAAGTCAAAAACAAACATGTCCAAAACAAACGAGTCAAAACAAACGAGTCAAAACAAACGAGTCAAAAACAAACGAGTCAAAAATAAACAAGTCAAAATCAAACGAGTCAAAAACAAAGTAGTCAAAAACAAACGAGTCAAACACAAACGAGTCAAAAACAGGTGAGTTTAAAACAAATAGGTCAAAAAAAAAACGAATCAAAAACAAACGAGTCAAAAACAAATAAGTCAAAATCAAAAGAGTCAAAAACAAACGAGTCAAAAACAAAGTAGTCAAAAACAAACGAGTCAAAAATAAACGAGTCAAAAACAAACAAGTCAAAAACAAAGTAGTCAAAAACAAAATATTGCAAAACAAACGAGTCAAAACAAACGAGTCAAAAACAAATGAGTCAAAAACAAACGAGTCAAAACCAAACAAGTCAAAAACAAATGAGTCAAAAACAAACAAGTCAAAAAGAAACGAGTCAAAAACATACGAGTTAAAAACACATGAGTCAATAACAATTGAGTCAAAAACAAAAAAGTCAAAAACAAACGAGTCGAAAACAAACGAGTCAAAAACAAACGAATCAAAAACAAATAAGTCAAAAACAAACGAGTTAAAACAAACGAGTCAAAAACAGATGAGTTTAAAACAAATAGGTTAAAAAAAAAACGAATCAAAAACAAACGAGTCAAAAACAAAAAAGTCAAAAACAAAAAAGTCAAAATCAAAAGAGTCAAAAACAAACGAGTCAAAAACAAACTAGTCAAAAACAAACGAGTCAAAAACAAACGAGTTCAAATCAAACGAGTCAAAAACAAATGAGTCAAAAACAAAGTAGTCAAAAACAAACGAGTCAAAAACATACGAGTCAAAAACAAACAAGTCAAAAACAAAGTAGTCAAAAACAAAATATTGCAAAACAAACGAGTCAAAAACAAACGAGTCACAAACAAAGTAGTCAAAAACAAATGAGTCAAAACCAAATGAGTCAAAAACAAATGAGTCAAAAACAAACAAGTCAAAAAGAAACGAGTCAAAAACATACGAGTTAAAAACAAATGAGTCAATAACAATTGAGTCAAAAACAAAAAAGTCAAAAACAAACGAGTCGAAAACAAACGAGTCAATAACAAACGAGTCAAAAACAAACGAGTCAAAAATAAACGAGTCAAAAACAAACGAGTTAAAACAAACGAGTCAAAAACAGATGAGTTTAAAACAAATAGGTCAAAAAAAAAACGAATCAAAAACAAACGAGTCAAAAACAAAGAAGTCAAAATCAAAAGAGTCAAAAACAAACGAGTCAAAAACAAACGAGTCAAAAACAAACGAGTTTACAGTACAGAATTTACAGTATTTGCATCAAATATGAGTAAAAATCTCAGATCCTCTTTGTTTTTCAGGACTACTCAGTTATTAATACATAAATATTCTTGTTGCTTTACATTTAAACACCTGTAGATGTCAGATATATTTTTGAAATGAATATAATATATTCACTATTAGGTTAACAATTCATGATTGGGCTATGGGAGGGACCACCAGGGTACCCGATTGAAGCAAATCGGATAGGTAGAGTGATAATGCCAACTCCCAGTTGCAATCAGTTTATTTTTCACAGTTGAGTTGAATTCGACTTAATTCTGAATCAATCTCAGAAGCCGTGTATCGGCTCGAAACTTGGCACATATAAAAGAGAGAAAAGAAGAAAGACAAAGAGGGATATAACCAAACATAGTCTCATTTCGAATGGAGAGATGGAATATGTGACATGATTGAATTTCTTTTTGTTGCATACAAAGCAATATACTTACACGGTGTTCAATAAGTTCGAATACAAGTTTTCATCATTGCGTAGGTATGCGCCATGTACATATTCTGCATTGGTATTGGTGTCAGCTTTAGCTTCATTCATACGCTACCGAATGTGCGCGGTGTTGACATTCTGTTAGTTGTTGTTCGTTTGTTACGCGCGATGAAAGAGTATCGGGACTTCGTAATTAAGCGTTTTTTGAACGGTGAGCGACCCGGCGATATATTCCGGCTGCTGAAATCGCATGGGGTCAAGCGGAACTTTGTCTACACGACCATCAGGCGATACCGGAGACGTCCTCGACCAATGACCGTGCGAGATCCGGTCGGCCGCGTTCAGCGAGGACGCCACGGGTCATCAAGATCGTGAGGGAGCGAATTCGGCGCAAAAAGAACCGCTCAATCCGAAAACGGCTGCAGATCTCAACGTTTCCATTGGAACCGCTCACACCATACTCACCAAGGACCTTGGTTACAGGCCTTACAAAATACGTAAGGTCCATGGCGTTTCGGAGGCTACCAGCAAAAAGCGGTTGGATCGAGCTAAGAGGATCCTCTCTGGCACTGCTGGTCAGGAGTTTGTTTTTTCGGACGAGAAACTGTTCGTGCTGCAGCAGCCGCACATATGTGCAAAATGACCGGTGTGGGCGCCATCGAGGGACAGCATTCCTGAATCCAATATAAACATCCCTCGGTTCCAAAGTGCCGCGTCGGTGATGGTTTGGGGGGCAGTATGCAAACGTGGTAAGCTACCCTTGGTGTTTATTGAAAAAAACGTCAAAATCAACGCGGCGTACTACAAAACTGAGGTTTTGGAAAAGGTTGTTGCCCCCAGTCTCCGAAGCCTCTACGGCGATGAGCACTACGTGTTCCAGCAGGACGGTGCACCAGCCCATACGGCAAATGTGGTTCAAGCCTGGTGTCGGGACAATTTAACCGACTTTCTGGACAAAACTTTGTGGCCTCCCAGCTCCCGGACTTGAATCCTCTCGACTTTTTTGTTTGGTCCTATATGATGGCGAAGCTGAACGAATACAAGGTCAGCACTTTGGATCATTTCAAGACGGTAATTCTCAAAATCTGGGACGAAATGCCCATGCAGTCCGTGCGTGCCGCCTGCGACGCGTTCGAGAAACGTTTGAAGCTCGTTAAGGAGTACAAAGGGTGGGGTCATTCCAAGAGAAATGTTGTAAACGTTCCTTGTAAACATAGCTTTCAATAACATAAATCCAAAAAATAAAAAAACATGTTTTCATTTTTTTAACAAATTTTGAAAGTGTATCCGAACTTATTGAACACCGTGTACAACGCTTTGTCTTTTTCTCAAATAACATTCGGATGTTACGAAACATTATGATCTTGATTCTACTGCCATGCAAATTATCATTATTGTGTTGAGTATGGAACAATGATAAAGATACATTATTTTTTTGCCCCAGCGTTAGCTTTTAGGACAATGTCTTTATCGTCCATGCATTCGCGAGTTTGGATTCACTGCGCATGAGAGAGATTCTCGTGATATTCTTAAAACGACTTATTGTTTTCTGAGACAAACACAAACGAGTTAAAAACAAACGAGTCAAAAACAATTGAGTTAAAAACAAACGAGTCAAACACAAACGAGCCAAAAACAAACCAGTCAAAAACATACGAGTCAAAAACAAACAAGTCGAAAACAAACGAGTCAAAAACAAACGAGTCAAACACAAATGAATCAAACACAAACGAGTTAAAAACAAATGAGTTAAATACAAATGAGTTAAATACAAACCAGTCAAAAACAAACGAGTCAGAAACGAACCAGCCAAAAACAAACGAGTCAAAAACAAACGAGTCAAAAACAAACGAGTCAAAAACAAACGAGTCAAAAACAAACGAGTCAAAAACACATGAGCCAAAAACAAACGAGTCAAAAACATACGAGTCAAAAACAAGTGAGTCAAAAACAAACGAACCAAAAACAAAGTAGCCACAAACAAAATAGTGGAAACCAAACGAGTCAAAAACGAAAGAGGTCAATTCAAATGAGTCAAAAACAAACGAGTCATAAACAAAGTAGTCAAAAATAAACGAGTCAAAAACAAACAAGTCAAAAACAAAGTAGTCAAAAACAGAATAGTTAAAAACAAAACGAGTCAAAAACAAACGAGTCAAAAACAAATGAGCCAAAAACAAACGAGTCTATAACAAACGAGTCAAACACAAATGAGACAAACACAAACGAGTTAAAAACAAACGAGTCAAAAACAAATGAGTCAAAAACAAAGTAGTCAAAAACAAAATAGTGAAAAACAAACGAGTCAAAAACAAACGAGTCAAAAACAAACGAGTCAAAAACAAATGAGCCAAAAACAAACGAGTCAAGAACAAACGAGTCAAAACAAAATATCCAAAAACAAATTAGTCAAAAGCAAATTAGTCGAATAAGTCATAAACAAACGACTCCAGAACAAACAAGTCATAAACAAACGAGTCAAAAACAAATGAGTCAAAAACAAACGAGGAAGAGACAGAGAGAAGGAGAGGGAGAGGTAGAAGACATTGAAAAAGTGTATGAACAAAAAGACATAGAAAAAGTTTATGAAAATACATTGTACACGGTATAAGTCAACAGTCCGAGTCGTATTTTAGCTCGAGCATACTACACGGTTGAAGGCAACGCTCCCAGCTTATTTGCAATATCTTGCGTTTTGTTTGGGACCTTCAATTTCCTCCCAACCAGGCTTCCTGGCTGGCTTGCTCATCTTACAGAACGATCTTGATAACTGAAGAGCAAATGTCAAAATCAAAATAGATATATCATGCCGCAGGCACACGCCTACAAAATAGGGGTTTTCAAGGTTTAAAATAAATGCGTTAAGCCTAAGACCAAATTTGGATCATAACTTCCTTCTGGATGACCGAAATAAAACTTCCAAAAGTATGAATTTATTATCGATTTTCTTTTATTTTGATTCTTACTTTCGAATGAAACACTTTTGTCTACAATATCCATCAAGTTGGTAGGTAACACGTCATTTACACAGGGGCTGCTCCAAACAGTTCCCTCAATCTAGGTTTCAACGACCGAGCCCGTGAAGGCGACGCACTCCTTAACCTTTCGTCCATCCCGCTTGAACTCCAGTCCCATGAAAAACTTCCAATCTCCGGCAAAGGAAGCCGGTAGCTGAATGCCCAGGTCTCCAATTTCTATGACGGGCAGTACTTCCAAGTGCTGAAAGCAAAAAGAAACCCGTATTACTTGAATTTTCCCATCCGAATTCCGGCCAACAAACCGTACCCCGGCCTTGTAAGGGCATCTTTTCTGCTGGAAATGGCGGGTTATAGTGAACCACGGTTCCAGGGGCGATAACAGCTTGTTGCATAAATTCATCTCCGTGCGAGCGAAATCTCCCTGTCTCCAGATGCCTCGTTCCAAATGTAGCGAGCGGAAGTTGAGCTGGAAAGTAGTTGTAGTGACTTTTCGTTTCTTGAAATGCATTTATATGCCTACCATAACAGGTGCATTGTAGTCCTCGATGAATAACAGTTTTCCCGAGAGGCCCATGCCGTCCTCGAGGGTGGTAATTACCAGCCCGGATAAGTCTAGCGCTGGAAATGGCACGTCCGGTTCACACTGCTCGAAGTCATCGTTAAATTCAAACACGAACCTGGCCTTTTGAATTTTGTAGGGATTAGAAAGAAAGGATGTCGATGTACTAACTATTTAAAGGATTATGCCTACCTCTGCGGGATAGAGGAGAATGGTATAAATTATGGGAATTGCTGCTATCATCCACATGTTAGCGTCTAACTGGCGCAAAAGTTTGATACTGGAGTTTTAGAGGAAATAGACTGAATATGGTTGTTGTTATAGTCAGTGGTTATTAACGGTGTAAAGTGCGGTGCATGACCAAGGGCGATCAACATTTGCTTGTTGTCGTTGTCGGGATGGAGCATTTGATAAGCATGAATTTCTGTGCATTGTAATTGTACGTATTGCCTTTTTAATTTGCTTGTTTATATTTACAAGCTGCGGTGTAGCGCTTTTAAGAACGGCAAATTATGGTTATTATTGGCAACAATTCAATTATCAGATTTAGAAAGATTGTGCTTTATGACTTCCTTCCTGTGTAAAGTGACCAAAATAACGTTCTAGGTTTTGTGATCAGCTAATTTTCTAATTTGTGCGAGAAATGTTACAAAATACAGTGTCCAAACGATCACCAAAAGCAAGTAATTGAATTAATATCTCTTCATAGATTGGAAATAACAAACTTCCGGTTGCATGTTAACTAAGTGAAAAAAAAACACTATCATCATCTCACTTAAAACCAAAAGTCAAAAGAATAGCCACGCAAATTTCAATAAATTTAATTGAAATTGTCAAGTCGACAAATCAAAAACATCGACTTGAATCAGCTGGTTGTTGACTTGAAAATCCCAATTAAATTTACTCAAATTTCAGAGACTCCACTTTTGATGAAAGTGAGTTGGAAACGATTCAACATTGAGTTAAAGTTTGTGGCCGTGTATAGAATGACAGAAAACTTCTAGCATGTTTTCAGTATCTATCATTGCTTCTAGATTATTTACTGAAGTCAATTGCCGGTTGAAGAACAGAGTCTGCTTTGTGCATCAGCTTTGAGCGGTTGTCTCGATACGTTGCAGTGCACAATTTTGCTACCGAGAGCTCAGCGCGTTATCTATTGTTTTGGTTTACTATTGTTCGGTGGCGTGTGATCGAGTGAGCACAGAAAAAAAATAACAATTAAAATACAGCTAGGTAAGATGTCGCGGTAATTAATAATATACGGATTCAATCATTAGTTCACCACCAATTGCTTCGGTATCGGGCATAGCGCATTATTATTTTTATTCTATTGTTCGTGGCGTGAGTGATCGAGTGAGCACAGAAAAAAAAACAGTAAAGGTCTCAGGTGAATTGTTATGGGCTGTGGGTAGAGATCATAATTAATTGTGATCCATGTTGTTCATGAGCAATACGGTGTATATTTTCTGCAGCGTAAAATTATAGACTATTATTAATGTGTTTGGTAAGAACAACTATCTGTCCTTTCCTTTTCTAATCCTCTAACGATTAGGAAGTGTCTAGTGCCTTGATTATAAGAAGCTGCAACTGAATCTGCGTTACACTTTTACGCTTATTACTGAATGTATTTTTCATTTCCTGCTTCGCATTTGCGGGTGAAGAAACCCTTTGAAGGAAGCAACATGCAGGTGGACAACCATAATGCACGTTTATTTAATATTGTTTTGGTATGTGTAAACATGAAAACACTTGAATAAATTGTGTAGAATGCATTAATATGGCTTATACAATGACGGACAATACAAAATTTTCACACAAAATGGTCATGTTTGGAGGCTTGTCTTCCATTTTCCCGTGAAGTATTTAAGTTGGAATTTTGGCTTTAGGCTGGCAATATCCTTAATTTTCATCTGTATTATATTCATTATTTTTTAGTCACTGCTTCCGACAAAACAATAAGGGCCTCTTTACTTTTTTTTTTAAAACACTTTTACGAGCGTATTACAATAGTTCTCGTAATTGTAAAACTAGGAAAATTTAAATTTTCACTTAACTTGATCACTTTTTTCTTAAGTAAAATATAAAAAACTGTGTTTTAAAAAAAAAGGTGAAGTGAAGAGTTAATTTGAATTTTAAATCTGTTCATAAACCACGACTTAGGCCAGATTCCCCCTTTAACCAGAAAAATACTACTAGAAATGAGAAGAAAAATTAGTATTTTCCATTTGCTGATCTTGACAGATAGAGAGAGAGAGACAGAGATAAGAGAGAGAGAGAGACAGAGATAAGAGAGAGAGAGACAGAGATAAGAGAGAGAGAGAGACAGAGATAAGAGAGAGAGAGAGACAGAGATAAGAGAGAGAGAGAGACAGAGATAAGAGAGAGAGACAGAGATAAGAGAGAGAGAGACAGAGATAAGAGAGAGAGAGACAGAGATAAGAGAGAGACAGAGATAAGAGAGAGAGAGAGAGAGAGAGAGAGAGAGAGACAGAGATAAGAGAGAGAGAGACAGAGATAAGAGAGAGACAGAGAGGTGAGAGAGAGAGAGACAGAGATAAGAGAGAGAGAGAGACAGAGACAAGAGAGAGACAGAGATAAGAGAGAGACAGAGATAAGAGAGACAGAGATAAGAGAGACAGAGATAAGAGAGACAGAGATAAGAGAGACAGAGATAAGAGAGAGAGAGAGAGAGAGAGATAAAAGAGAGAGAGAGAGACAGAGATAAGAGAGAGAGAGAGAGAGAGAGACAGACAGAGATAAGAGAGGGAGAGAGATAAGAGAGAGAGAGAGAGATATAAGAGAGAGAGTGACAGAGATAAGAGAGAGAGAGTAAGTGGGAGATAAGAGAGAGAGTGACAGAGATAAGAGAGAGAGAGACAGAGAGAAGAGAGAGAGAGAGAGAGAAAATTATACAGACAAAAAAAGAAGAAAAGAAAAGGAGAGATGAAATTAGAGAGTTGAAATTATGTTTTTTATTTTTAGATATAATAAAAAATAACTTTGAAATAACTATTATTGGGGGATTAGTCATTTTAGCAGCTATAACTAAAAGAGCTCAAATTCCTTTTTCTTCTTGGTTACCTGCTGCTATAGCTGCTCCTACCCCTGTCTCTGCTTTAGTTCATTCTTCTACTTTAGTAACTGCTGGGGTTTATTTATTAATTCGATTTAATGTACTTTTAGAAAATTCTTTTTTGGGTCAATTTATGTTACTAGTTTCTGGGCTAACTATATTTATAGCTGGGTTAGGGGCAAATTTTGAATTTGATTTAAAAAAAATCATTGCTTTATCGACTCTAAGTCAATTAGGGTTAATAATAAGCATTTTATCAATAGGATTTTTAAAATTAGCTTTTTTTCATTTATTAACTCATGCTTTATTTAAGGCTTTATTATTTATGTGTGCAGGGGTTATTATTCATAATACAAAAAATGCTCAAGATATTCGTTTTATAGGAGGATTAAGAATAAGTATACCATTAACATGTAGATGTTTTAATATTGCTAATTTAGCTTTATGTGGAATACCTTTTTTAGCAGGATTTTATTCAAAGGATTTAATTTTAGAAACTGTTATATTATCTTATATTAATTTTTTTTCTTTTTTTCTTTTTTTTTTTTCTACTGGTTTAACAGTATGTTATTCTTTTCGGTTAGTTTATTATTCAATAACTGGGGATTTTAATATAGTTTCTTTAAATATATTAAATGATAAGGGATGAACTATATCTTTTAGAATTTTTTTATTAATAGTTATAGCTATTATTGGGGGTAGTATATTAAATTGATTAATATTTTTTAATCCTGAAATGGTTTGTTTACCTTTTTATATAAAATTGTTAACTTTATTTGTTTGTATTTTTGGAGGAGTTATAGGGTATTTGTTAAGAAATGTAAAATTATTTTTTTTTAATAAATCTTTAAAATTTTATAATTTTAGATTTTTTTCAGGGGGGATATGGTTTATACCAATAATTTCAACTATTGGGGTTATTAAATTACCATTAATTTTAGGGATAAATTCTTATAAAAATTTTGATCAAGGTTGAAGTGAATATTTTGGAGGACAAATGTTATATAATCAATTAAAAAATTATTCATTATATGTTCAAGAATTTCAGAATAATAATTTAAAAATTTATTTATTAAGTTATATATTATGAGTAATTATTTTAGTAGTAATAATATTATTTTTTAAATAAAAAAAAATAAAATTTAAATAGCTTATATTTAGAGTATAACATTGAAGATGTTAGGGAAATTAATAATAATTTTTAAATATAGATTAATAGTAACTTTATTTATAAAAAATAGAATTTTTATTTTTACAGTGAAAATGTAATGTTTTGATTTAAACTATATAAATTTTATTAAATAATAAGAAATATGTAGATCAAGAAAAAGCTGCTAACTTTTGTCTTTAATGGTTTAATTCCATTTATATTTCTTAATTGGAATGTAATCATTCATTGATATCATTAACAGTGATATACCTCTTTTTGGTTTCAATTAAATATAAGATAAATTGATTAAATTTCAATACTTTTTAAATGCAAATTAAATGTTATAGTTAACTATTATCCTAAAATATGGGTGAATTTCACCTAAAATTAGGTCGAAACTAATTGCAATAAATCGCTTCATATTTATTAATTATTTCATTCTAAAGCTCCTTGATTTCATTCATGGTATAGCCCTAATAATAAAATAAGAATAAAAAATAAACTAGTAATAGATCAATTGATTATATTTGAAGATTTGATAATTAAAATTATAGGGAGGATTAAGGCGATTTCTACATCGAAAATTAAAAAAATAATTGCAATTAAAAAAAAACGTAATGAAAAAGGTAAGCGAGAGTAATTTATAGGGTCAAATCCACATTCAAACGGAGATGATTTTTCTCGATCAATAATAGTTTTTTTTGATAGAATTGTTGCTAGTATTATTACAATAATGGTAATAATGAAAATTATACATCTAATTATTAATAATATAATGATTATTTATACTAAATTTATTTAGTCCTTGTGATTGGAAGTCACATATACAATTATATACTTTATAAATTAACTACCTCATCAATAGATTGAAATATATAAAAATAGTCAAACTACGTCAACAAAATGTCAGTATCAAGCTGCTGCTTCAAATCCAAAGTGATGACTTTTAGAAAAATGATAATTTATATGACGAATTAAACAAATTAGTAAGAATGACGTTCCAATTAAAACATGAAGTCCGTGGAATCCTGTTGCTACAAAAAATGTAGATCCGTAAACATTATCTGCAATTGTAAAAGGAGCTTCAATATATTCATAAGCTTGAAGTATAGAAAAATAGATTCCTAATAAAACTGTAAAGAATAAATAAATTAACTTCTCTTGAATAAAGAGTTCTTAATACGGCAAATACATATGATTGAATGATTGCAACTGCTGATTCTAATACTAATAAGGCAATTTGAGTAATTAAAATTAATGATAAAATAATGTATGATGTTGATATTGGGCCAGTATTATCCAAAAGTGTCATTAATAAATGTCCTGCAATTATATTTGCTGTTAGTCGAACAGCTAATGTTCCAGGGCGAATGATGTTACTAATAGTATACTATACTATAAAAGGTATTAACACAGGAGGGGTTCCTTGAGTCACTAAATGAGCAAATATGTGTTGTGTATGAGAAATTCAACCATAAAGTATATAGTTAGAGGGAGTTAGAGAGAAAGAGAGAGAATAATTGAGAGAGAAAGAGTGAGATGGCAGAAAATGTGAAAGAGAGAAAAAGGGAAAGAAAGAGATAGAGAGAAAAAGAATAATTACACCAAACCGAGTTTTTTAACGAAACATATTTTTTAACATAACGCTGCACAGTGGTCCAGTAAGCTACTTTTTTAGGCGGACATGAGGTTTTCAATGGAAATTTGTGGTATTTGAGTTTTGGTTACTTATGAGAACTTGTTGATGAATTGACTGTACTACAATTTGTATGAATTTTTTTTTTCGCATTAAACGCAAGAGTGGCCTATACTATAACTTTTTTATGAGCCAATATCGTGAGATGATATGTTCATCAAAGTTGTAGAAATTGTTATTATAAAAAAAATTGTAGAACATATTTTCGCCTAGCTTCAAAGCCTACTGCAATAATTCCGAATTTTAGTAGATAATCGTTTTTCGACTAAAAGTCATTCATTTTTAACTTTTACCAGCTTGCTGTGTTCTACAGAGTTGTTCGTTTAGACATTTACTATAATTTTGCTGAATACACTACATAGTTGTATTTCTCTTCTTGTTTTCATTTTATAGTAAACTTTCAGTTGAATTTACACCATACCATAGACCTTACTACATGAAATGGAGCACTCTGAAAAAATATGGCATACCATGACTTGATTCAACGAAGCACTCTTGTGAGTACATTTAAGGAGAATTTGGGGAGAGATGATATTTTTCTATCTTTTTAAAACCTACTTTCTGCAACATACAGTTTTCAATAAAAAACATACATCAGGAGTTCAAATAGAATCAAACACACAGAAATCATGGCAATATCTCTGTTCTAGTATATGACAGTTTCCACGTGTTTTCATTGGTGATCATTAAAAAGGTTAGTTACCTTCTTTGAAAACATGTTAACTGTCCTCTTGAACCCCCCTGTAAATTGTACATCATTTCAAAGGGTATCGGTGGCTGAATAAATTAACATTAAGTTTAGCTGCTGATACCTGCTAACAGGTAATCTACACATCCTCGAAGATATCTCGAGAAAAACTCCTTAAAACCGACGTAAATCTCTTTAGATGAAGAGATTATGATCAACTTTCCTCTACAAAGAAGTGTATTTTTAAAATACCTAAAACATTATATAACATTAAAAATATGGGAAAATTCAAATAAAGAAGTTATTTTAAAAAAAAAAGATCTTTAAGGGGGTATTACAATATTCATCCCTTTTTCACCCTACACCTTGGTCCAGTTAAGAGATAGCTAGTTTTTGTCTTCAACAAAGTTTCATGAAATGACCTTATCTACAATGTTTTTATACATCATCATTGATTTTAACTAAACATAAAAAAGTTATTTCTTTTTATCTAGGTGTACACACCCCTTAAAACAACTTTTTTTCCCTCTATTATCGAGTTTTCAGCCTTGGGCTGGTTCATCTCCCGGCGTAGTCACTCAAATATCTCTTTGGGTATTTTCGTAACTTGTCCGGGGGTGATTCAAACGCGTGACTTTGGCGTGAGAGGTATGTATGTTAACCACTACGCCGGGATCGCCGCCTCTTTAAACAACTTTGTTAACACAGAAATAAAGTACTCAAAAAATGTAGAAACATAGTAGAAGAAATCAATGGCCATCACCTTATAGTTTTGCTGTGAATACCTATGTCCCACTGTTTTTTATTTCGTCCCACTGTGCGGCGTGCGTATCTGAGGATACCATAGGGAACCTGATGGCGGGTGTACCACAGAAAGTTCGAGAATTTCACAGAAAGAAGAATTAACATCTTAATCTACAGTTTCTAATGTAGATCTCTATTATTCTGAAATAAACTATCGATTTTGTTGGAATATGTGTAAATAGTTGTTTGCTGCTATTATTTTGGTGTCCGAAATTTAACGTGAACAGGCTTTAGTATTCTGTCATTCGTATAACCGAGAGACAATGAAATATCGGCTCCGTAATATAATGCAATTGAGCCTTCCAAGTAAATGAACTCAAAGGCACTCGTGTAACTCAATTGGCAAACACTCGCCGATTGTGGACAGTGCGATCACTGAATAATGGATTGAATGAATGTTAGATCATTCAGTTGGGTGTACACGAAAGATGAAACAAAGTTGACAGATCCTAACGATACTAAAAAAAAACATTTTTTGAAAAAGTTGTTCGAAATTCTACTGTACTGGAAGATGACAGTATTTACCACGAGATGTGTTCATTCACTGTACTGTAGTCGCATTCAATCGCAAATGCGAATGCAACGAGACTGAAAGCATAACAACAAAAACTGCGCGAAAAATCACCGCCTACTGGTCACTCATATCCAATAAGAAAAGTGGGGTCACTCACACAGCCTCAATACTAAATTTCGTTTGATAAGTTCGAGAATGCATGCTATCCCAAAACAATTTTGACGCATTATTTTTTATTTTTCAACTGTCGAACGATTCCCCATACCTCAAAATGAACAATCAGCTAAGGCCATTGTCTAGCAGGAAAAAAACCCACATTTCGACCCGGCCCCCATGATAAGTAATAGATTTTCGATCATAAACAAACCCACACCGGATGGCGGCTTTCCGTTCCTCAATTCGTGTTCGGGTAGTCAAATAAAACCGACCAAAACAGGGCCAATAAACCCAGCCAATAAATCATCAAATTAGTCATACAAACAAACAACAAACCTACACATTCGCCCGTCGCACCCCGATCTGAGCATTCATTGTCATCGTCGTCGTTCGTTATCATACATTTGTTTTACTCATTTATCAAAGTCACGTTGTTCACGAGGACTTTCCCACCACCGTCAGTGTCCCTTTCCTTTCTAAAATGCGTCGTGTGCAACCATATTCCTGCGTCTTTCAAGTGATCGCTTAAAAGTGTTTCCCTTCTCCTTGCAGATAAACAACAAACACGCGCTGCCGCCTGCATCCTAACGAACGTGGCGTGGCTCGCCGTCGTCATCGCCGACATAACCAGACAAACTTCGTGGAACTGATGAATTAGTTGTACCAGCAACGGCAGCATGCGTCAAGTGAAAGAAACTGTTACGCGTTGTATACATTAAAGTTAAATAAATATGATATCTCCGTGGTTGTCGCCATCGCACACTGGAAGCACATTCGTTCCTAGTAGTGATAGTTTATGTTCGAACCGTCGTCGTCGTCGTTGTTGTTGTTGTTGTTGTTGGTGACGACAGTGAATTGTGTCTAACGAAATTGTCGAGCAAAATAGTACCAGCTGATCTACCACGAATGCGGGACACCATTCTGTTGAGGTCAGATCCGTTGGAAGTGCAGTTTAATTCAGTTCGATTGGTGCTCGATTGGGACCAGCATGGGAAAGCTGAATGCCAACTACAGCAGCTACTGCTACGATAGTGGTGCGCTGCTGAATCGAACGGTGGCCAAATATTGGAAACAGTGTGGCACTCAAAACGATCGCTCGAACGAGGAACCATCTGCGGGAGTGGAAAGCCACAGTGGCGACGAGGCATCTTTAGAATTCGGACGAATTATCTGCTGCAGAGGAATGCGACCGATGAAGTGTTTGGAACGGTGCGGGACAGAAGGAGGAACTGCGTTGCTGAACTCTTCGTACGATAGTGAAAAAGATGATCTGGTTGACGAGGGCACCGTCGTCGAGCTGATTGACGAAAGCAGGCTGGCCTATCGGGCTGAGGGCAATGCCAATATCGTGCTCTCCTTGATGGACGACCACCGAGTGTTGCGGCTGAGAAAGGCAACCATCAGCTGTCGGGATGGCAAAGGTGAGTACTAATGGATGGTGTGGTTTACTCAAGGCTTCCGATGCCGCCTTCGGTCTAGCTAGATCGGCGGTTTGTTTAGAGTGGTCGCAGTCGGTCGAATTACGGGGACATGTGTTTGATGTCAAGTTTGTCTGTTCATTGAAGGATGTGAAGTTTGGAGCAGTGTTGACCATTTGAAATGTGACACTTGACAACTCACTAATATCGTTTTTGTTTTTGAACCTAGGTTGAAACTAGTTCCAACTTGTGATACCCGAACTTATTGTCAGTGCAAACCTCAACCTGACATAAGTTAGAAATAATGACAAACACACCGACGTTCACCACACTATAAGTTGACCAAATCTTGATACCCGATCCAGGCTGGAACTGAACCAAATACGAAAACTTTTTTTCTTTTGAGCTACTAACTTGGCTTGTTCGCGACATAATCTGGACAGATTGAATTTGGAATAAAACAAATTTGCTGTTAATTCAATCCAATATGCATTTTTTATTCATTTTATTTTACATTATTAGTCATCTTAAATCTAATTACAAAAACTTAAATAGGGTGCTCGAAAAAAACTACGATCTTTTGATGTTACTCCAGCCATAAGGGGCTGTGCAGACTTCTCTACAACCGATTTAGCTGCTTTTGTCCAAGATTTCCGAAATTTTTCTATAGTTGTAGCTTGTTGTTTATATTGTGAGACTTCTCTCTTCACGAGAGCCCAATACCGCTCGATTGGTCACAACTCCGGGCAGTTAGGTGGATTCCTCTATGGACTCCATTCGCTTTCAACCATTCCAAAACATATTTGGCGTAGTGGCAAGATGCTAAATCAGGCCAGAATAGCAAGGAAGCATCATGACTGCGTAGGAATGGTAACAATCGCTTCTTTAGGAATTCTTCACGGTATATTTCCTTGTTTACCGCTGGTAGTGATGAAGCTTTGGCTTGTTCGACCACAGCTGCATATTGCCTGCCAAACCAAATATTTTTTGGGAAACTTTGCCTTTTTCTTCGTCCTGAAATGCTCCTCTACGCCGTTCCGTTGCATGGCAGTATAATAAGACATTCCGGGAATCTGCTTAAAGTCTTCCAGCACATAAGTTCCATCGTCCATTATCACGCAGGAAAACTTCGTCAAATATTCGCGATACAACTTACGAGCCCGAATTTTAGCCGTTACAATCTGTTTATCATTACGGTTCGGTACAGTTTTCAACTTGGAAGACTTCATACCTTGCCGGTGCTTGGAAGTGTCCGCAGAAGTTGGGGACATTGTTAATTTTCTAGCCACAGTACGTCCCGGAAGATATGTTCTCTTCTGCAATATTTGCTTCACATTTGCGTCCTTCTGGTGGTTTCTGAGATTCGTTTTGTTCCGCTCCCAGCCTTCCTGGCTATTGTCAAACGTGTATCGAAAGACTTAAGACCGTTATGGACAGTGCTTGCAGGAAAACCAAGCTTTTTTGCAAGTTTTCTGACTGACAGATCCGGATTTTCATTGCGACCGCACACAATTGCTTTCGCACTTGCTCTTCTCTCACCAAAAATTGATTTTACACAATAAACAGACAAACGTTCATCAGTCTGCGAAATATTTCACGCGTTGATGAAGTATTTCCAGAGATATACGTATTTCGGAGTGTCCAGATTTTATCGCGAACAAGCCTTAGGTAGGCTTCGCTTGCATAATGCGCGCATTATAAAAAAAAAACGAACGCATTTGAAAAAAGAAGCTTGTAGGCACATTCTTCAGTTCCTTGGTCGCCATTTCGATCAAATCATTCGTCGTTTTGGCCACGAAATTATTTGAATATACTCTCCTTGGTCCAGAACTTCTCGATTGCGTGGAGCTGGGGCACGTTGGGAGGATTGGCATGCTTGGGCACCACTATAATGCTCAACCGCTCCTTTCCCTTCAGCGCCCGCTTCGAGTAAAGGGTGTTCCGATCAAAATTTGGTCAAATAGTAATTTGTGCGAGTCGATCAAAGTTTTTATTAATAAGTCAAATTCTTTTCCTTTTTCAAGTTCAGTTAATACAGAATACAGGAGAAATATTCAGCTAAGCTTCCTTTTTACCAAATGCGAATTGCCGGGTCTTTCGTTTAACACCTGCCATAAGATTTTGTACAGTCTCCTTGTCCACTTTATTCGTAGCAGAACGCCAGTTTGCCTTGAACTGTAACTCGCCCACAACAGCTTTTTGAGTTTTCTGAAGGTTCCGCTTGACGATGGCCCAATATTGTTCGATTGAATGGAGCTCTGGGTGTTGGGAGGGTTCTTGTCCTTGGGCACCACTTGAAAGTTGTGGGCAGCATTCCACTCAATGGCCTTTTTTCCGTAATGGCAAGATGACAAATCCGGTCAAATTAGAACGGAACAATTGAGTCGCTTCAGGAAAGGCAGTAGACGTTTTTGTAGGCACTCGCTCAGAAAAATTTCCTGGTTGACGGTTCAGGTGCAATCTAAACGTTGCTCTTCAAGCCCCAGGTACAGATGGCCTGCCACATCAGATATTTCTTCGCGAACTTTGATAGTTTAATGTGCTTGAAAATATCTGCCACCTTTCCCCGTCCGGTTGCCGTATAAAATTCCTGTCCAGGAAGCTGTTTAAAGTCTGCCTTGACGTAAGTCATCGTCCTGTACCACGCAATCAAACATCGTCAGCATCATTGTGTACAACTTTCGCGATCGTGCTTTGGCCAACTTATTTTGTGTATCGTCGCGATTTGGGGTCACCACTTTCTTGTAAGTCGACAATGCAGCTCGTTTTTCAGCTTTATCCACGGTTGAAGGCGCGACTCCCAGCTTCTTTGCGCCATCTCGGACGGAGAGGTTGGGGTTCCGCTCGAAACAGCGGGCAACTATTTTTGTCGTCGCTGTGGCCTCCGGCTTTCGATTTCCCCCGATCCAGCTCTCGTGGCTGTCGACAAATGTTCACCGACAACTTTTCATACGTTGGTAACACATTCATCAATTTCGCCAACTTGGCGTGAGAGTAGTTTGGATTTTCACCATGCACTTGCAAAAATTTGATGCGTTGCTTCTCTTCCCTCGACGACATTTTGATTACTGAAGTGCTAATCTTAAAATCAAAATAGACGCATGATGCTACAGCATTGCTACACGCACACATCTTCAAAATTTTTGAATGCACGATGAAAGGAAATGCGTCAAGTTTAAGTCGACCAAATTTTGATCGAACCACCCTTTAGTGAGTCGACGCTAGATTCGGCCAAAACACAACGTCTTCAACTTTTTGAGGAGGCACTTCGTACTGTAGATCTTGCCCTTCACTGGCAGCCTCGACAAAAAGAGGAGGGGACCCTTTCCATTGATTGTGAGCCGCAGCAACACTAGTACTTCACATCTCTGCTAATTTCTTTTGTCGGGAGGTAAAAAGCCTTTGACTTGCCAGTCGTTGCCGTCCAACGTGAGGTACGTCTCGTCGTCCATAACGACCACCACGTTCCGCTTCGCCCGGAAGATCTCTTTGACCGGAATCTCCCGCCGTTGTATCTGGGTTTCCGCTTGGTTCTCCGACACGGCTGGCCTGGACAGACGCTTCCGCATGTGGATATCCATTTTGGCCAAATACTTCTTGACCGTTTGGCCGGTCGCAACGAACTTCCGACCCAACGCACGGAAAGTAGTGGCCACCTTGCCTCCGTTTACCGTTTGAGCTTCTGTTGAATCCTCCGGTCGCTCAAAACAGTCGGACGGTCGGAACCAGGCTTCCGCTCGATGAACTCTTCCTTTTCCAGAAGTGCCAGAAACGTGTTGATGTTTCCGCAATTATTTCCGGCTGAAACGAAGTGAGCTACTTTACACCTGAGTGCATTCGTGTCTGGCAATTCTTGCTTCACTTATTCTCAATTTCTACATCGTTATCATTCTGCATTTTCTTGTCTCTCAACATTTGTTTTTGTCTTCTTTTGTTTCTATTCTTTCGCCTTTTCCAGTTCTATTCATCAGCTTCTCCTCTTTCATATGTTTTCATCCGATTCTATTCTTCCATTTATCTTCTTCCGGTTTTCTTCTTTCTCTTCTCTTCTCCCATTTCAACTTCTCCGTTTCTCTCATCCGCTTCTTTTCTGCTTCCACTTCTCTTCTTCTGCTTCGTATTATCCGTATTTGCCACTTTTTTTTCTTCCGATTTGTGTCTTCCGCATTTCTTTCTACGCTTATCTTCATTCGCTTCTCTTCTTCCGCTACTTATCTTCCACATTTATTCTTCTGCTACCTTTGTTTCTCTTTTTTCTTCTTCTGCTTCCCTTCATCCATTTATCTTCTCTCACTTGTTTTTTCCCGCTACTCTTCTTCCGATTCTACTCTTCCGGTTAATTTCTTTGGTTGCATTTTTTTCCGCTAATCTGCTTTCGTTTCTCATCTACCGCTTCTCTTATTCTGTGTCTCTTCTTTCGTTGACATTTAGGTCGGGTTCCAGAGCGGGGAAAATGTTCCAGTTGCTAGAGAGAGTTGGAACAAGTGATGCAGAGGTTTTCCAGCACAGCACTTTTTGAAAATGACTGCAGGGATACCAACCGGACCAACCGATGTTGATGATTGCATTTTAGATCATTAAATCACCCATATTGATGCTGTTTGACGGATCACTTGATAGCGGCACATTACTTGCTGCTAGCGAAATTTGACTCTGCGTCAATATCTCGGAGCAGCATTTAGCGAATTAAGCTTTGAAAAGCTCGCAAATGTGCTCGGAATTCGATGCTATACTTTCTCCGTACGTTAACGTTGACGAACATGTTTCCAGAAAGACTTAGGATCTAATTTCAGCCTATACAGGGTGTCTCACAATAGGTGTCACTAAAACAAAATAGCATTACTGCAATACGAATCAACCAAATTATAGCATTTATTTTTCATTTGAGAGATACATGTTAAAGAAGTAAACCATATTAACTTAATTCGAATCTCTCGCCCTTTTCCTTGATAGCTTTGTGAAAACGCATTGTAAATTCTTCGCCGCTGGCACGCCCGATTTCCTGAGGAATTCGGTCCCAAATATCAACCAAATGTTTTTTGAACCGATCTAAAGTAAGCCCCCTCTTGTAGGGCCTTTATATTGAAGCACATAACCCCAAACAAAGTAGTCAAATGGGTTGAGATCCGATGAAGATGCAGGCCATTTTTCGCTTGTGATGAAATCGGGCAAATTTTGCGCGCACCACGCTTGTGTCTTCTTTACCCTTGTGAACTGGAGCTGAGAAACAATGTGGTGTATTCCCATACAGCGTTGAAGCATGAGCACGTTACGTTAGGTTGTATGAAATGCAGAGGAAGTTTTAATTTTTGCCATGCCATGCCATAATTTTCGGTACATTCTAATAGTGTTCTACAGCTAGTTTATCTCTTGGAATATTGGCAAGATTGTTGCCATACACACGATCTTTTTGTTAATTAGTCGCAGTCATCGTGCTGAACCAAAAAAAATCTGCTTCCTTCGACCCTGGCTTGCTTTTGACGCTCCGTCAACCCTTCAACCAGTTGTTTCTTGTACGGCTTGCGTTCCAGATCATGTCTGAGGAGCCTGTTCCTTGAAGCAGGGGACATTTGAAATTGTGTGCTCAATTTACGGCCAGATACGGCCGGATAAGGTTTGACAGAAGAATAAACTCAAAACGGATATAATCAATTCCGCTGTTAAAATTACCCAGCTGATATAAACCAAGACTGAAAAAGGTGACACCTATTGTGAGACACACTGTTCTGCACGTTTCTCAAATAATTGGCACGACTGAGGTGAGACATCCATTTGTATTTGGTGTTGATTTGCAGGGAAACTCCTCCATGCTTAGAATACCATCTGAATGCTGCTCTTTTTGAAGATTTGAGCACCACTTTAGGGGACCAAACGAGAGCGCAGTACTCAAAAAAAGGACGAACCAAAGAGCAGTATAGTGCCTTCAGACAATAAACGTCTTTGAATTTTTTTTGCGAAGTGGAAGATAAATCCTAGCTGCGATGAGGCTTTGAAAACTATATAGGCAATGTAATTCTCGAATGGCAGTTTGGTGTTTAGCATTACTCCCATATCCTTAACTGTTGTTTCACGTTTCAAGCGCGATTCTCGAAGGATATAGTTTAGGAGATATATTGCACGTTTTCGGCCAAAGGAGATAGTCGAGCATTTGGATACATTTAAGGCCATTCTGTTGATCCGGCACCAGTCGTCGAACACTTGTAGTTCCTGCTGAAGAAAGTGGGCGTCTTCTGGACATTTTATGATGTAGTACAGTTTTTTTCAGGCATCTGAGGACCAAGTTCACGTCGTTCATATATAACAGGAAAAGGAATGGGGCAAGGTGACTGCCTTGCGGAACGCCGGATGTTACTGAATAGCTGGACGAGGCATAATCTGAAATCTTCACAGACATAGATCTACTAGTCAGGTATGAGCGGAGCCAATTCAGCAATTCATCGTGAACCCCCATTTTGTCGTATTTGTAAATTGCAATCTGATAGTTCATTTGGCGTCTACTTGATGAGCGCGTTCCATTTCCCGCATGATGAACGATGTAAATACGGTAACGTGGTCACTGTTGAGTGCTTGGGCATAAACCCGTGTTGGTCAGGAGAAATAGTCTGTGAATAGTCATGGACCAGCCTTTGGAGAACAATTAGTTCGAATAGCTTAGATACAGCACTTAGTGCAGCAATTCCACGATAGTTGGTGACGGATCGTTTGCCTGTATGTGTATTAGAAAAACAAATGACTCTTTCCAGCACTCGGGAAACACGCCGGAAGTTAATGACAAATTGAAGACCATAGCCAAGGCCGCAGCGAGTGTGTTAAGGCGACGCTTCAGAACAATTGAAGGAATACAATCAGGACCGCATCCAGTTGAATTTTTCATCTGCTCTCCGGCTGAAATCACCATATCACTATGGATAGTGAAAGCAGAGCCAAATACACATAAGCGGGGAGCATTGCTAGTAGCAGCTTCGAGGCCCTTGGCATCCAGAGTTTCCTCACAGAAGACACTACTAATCTGATTACGGAACAAGTTTGCGATATCCGCGACAGATTTATGCCGTCAGTCATGGTGGAGGGTTAACCGGTTGCCGTTGTTCCGTTGTTCATTCACGAACCGCCAAAAGCTTTTCGGTTTCGTTTTGGGACGACTCTGCAATTGAGACTGATGCGAGTTGTACAAGCTGCTATTGAGGTGTTTGTAATCTTTGTTGACGCGTGCGTACATTGTCCTTGTAGAATCGGTGCGATATTTGTGTTTTTTTCAGAGCAGCCCTTTTAACCCGTTTCAAAAGTTTGAGGTTGGAATTAGACCAAGCAGATTTGGAAGGCTTACGGTTGAGTTTCTTAGGCACGCATTGATCAACGGGGAATAGGAAAATACTACACATAGTCGAAGCAGCAAAACTCGCATCCCCGTTTGCAAGGGGCGTGTTCCAATTCACGCCGGCGAAAAGTTGTTCATTTGCTCGAAATCAGCATGAGTGAAGTCATAATAATCTTGTTCGATGTTATCATGGAAGCTGTACTTAGGATTAAACTCCAGTGTCAGAAGCAGAGGGGAATGATTTCTGCAGCTTTTGACAACCGGTGTCGGAGCTTGAAGAACGGAACATCTTTGGCCTAATTCTTCGCTGATGAAACATAGATCCAGCAAACGGTTATTCGCGTTAGGAATGTCATTAATTTGCCGAAGTCTAGCGGTAGAATAAGCGTCAAGCAAGGAGAGAAGCCGGTCTGAATGACGAACATGAATTTTGTGGATAGCGGAAGCCGTTAGTATCGATGTTCCGTGAAATCGTGCTTAGGTTAAAATCTCCCACGATGACGATATTGTCGTTGGGTCCCATTTGTGACACGATCCAATCCAACGAAAGAGCGTGCTTTTCGATATGGCTTCTGTCGCTAACACGATCGGGGGAATATAGATCACGCAAATAAACAGAGTCCCGGTTTTAGTGGATATCGTCATGCAAAGATGGTCAACCGTTGAGTCTTCTGGAGGCTTCAGAAGTCGAGATTTGAATTTTGAGCGCACGGCAAGAAGAACTCCACCACCAGACTTCTTGTTGCTATTGAGTGACGATCGGTCTAGCCGGTAGACATTATACGTTTCGTCGAACAGTTGCTTCGATGATATGTTTATATTAAGCCAGGTTTCCGTGAAGGCGTGAACATCGTAGCATGCGTCACTACTCGGCGAGCGAACTGTTGATACAGAAGGGCGGTCAATGGGGGCAGAGGATTCGGCAGGCAGCGGTATTCATCAATACAAGTGTTCATTCCGCAGGCATACTGGTAGTAGACCTGTAGATCTGACGTTGCTGGCTGGAAGCCCACTTCCAAATTCCCGAGTTCCGGTTCAGAGCAAATGGGGTGGCTGGAGCACGACGAAGGACAAGGACGAAAGACTGATGCAAACTGATTGTCGATTGATATCGGAGTTGCAGGGGCTTCCAAAACGCCTTGCAGAGTGCGGTCAGGTGATGAAATGCTGGGATTATTGACGACAGGATGATCAATATAGCAGCTAGCTTGATCAAAAGGAGCCACTAGCCGGACTAGAAATAGGTCCCGGTTGGCTTAAGATAGGTCCCGGTTGGCTTAAAGATGTCGGCAAATGTCGGGGGTGCAGATAGAATTTGGAGGCACATCAGGAAAAGATCGATTGACATAACACACATACTTGCCTTGAGGTGCAAGCTGGAAGACAGTAACATTAACAGATATAGCACTCAGCAATCGTTGTCTTAATCGATGACTTAATCGATGACTATAATCGATGCGTCTAAAAGCTAGCCTAAATAAATCAGTGCATCTCAGATTACAAGGAATTTTCAGTAAAACTAAAATTTGTAGAACTTACCAAGCAAACATATTTCAATGTACACTAAAGACTGTATTCGATGAAATTTGGACACACAAAATAGGTCACCAAAAATTTTCCTTGAGCCCGATTCTTTTCAAACTTTCTGGAAATAAAGTACTACTAAATGGTTAAGTTTTGACATCATTGGTTTATTAAACCTCATCTCTCAACCCAAATGCCTGCACCTTTGCCTTGACCCCTTACATCAAATTTTGGGCAATGATAGGACCGACGTGCTTACTTACTTTTAACCACACTTTCTTTAGTTCAAGTTCATTTTCTATCAGTTTTGGATTTTTAACGAGCTTTGCCTTCATGATTTCCCAAAAAATTTGAATTGGGTGAAGTTCCGGAGTGTTTGGAGGGTTGACGTCTTTTGGTACAAAAACTACATTATTATCTTTGTACCAGTCTGAGACGGGCCGGGCATAGTGGCAAAATGCCAAGTCCGGCCAAAACAGTGTCGGGCCATCGTGAGATCTCAAGAAGGGCAGAAGTCGTTTTTGGAGGCATTCGTCCTTGTAGATTTGTCCGTTGACGGTCCCAGAGGTAATGAATGGCTGACTCATTTTGCCACATCCGCAGATCGCTTGCCAGACAAGGATTTTTTGGCGAATTTCGACAGTTTCGTCTTCCGTACACTCTCCTGAACGTCCAACTTAGAGGTGGCGACGTAGTGTCCCTGTCCTGGTATTTGTTTGGTGTCGGCTTTAATGTAGGTCTCATCGTCCATCACAATGCAGAACGGTTTTGTGAGCCACTCCCTGTACAGTTTTCTTGCACGAGTTTTGGCCACCGAGTTCTGTTTATCGCTCTGGTTCGGTGCCTTCTGGACCTTGTACACATGTAATCCAGAACGTTTCATTGTTTTCTGCACAAAACAAACTGAAACTTTCGCCTTTTTCGCAACATCCCTGATCGAAATGTTGGGAAAACGCTTAAATTGGTTCAATGCCATCCTGGCCTTCTCCGGATTTGATGTGCCACGTTTTTTGCCACTACCATTTTGCCGCTTGGTTGTCTTACGGTCCTTGAACGTTTTGATCACATGAGATACGGTTGAATGTGCGATTCCGAGCTGTTTTCCGATCCATCGATGAGAAGCGTTTGGGTTTTCGAAGTGAGTGTCCAACATTTGTTGGCGCACTATTTCTTCATTCGAAGCCATCACTGAAATCACTCGACCGATTTTCACAAAACTCATTACACAATTGATACAACACAATGAAATACATTCAGTTAAAATTTCAATAATTTTTACCCACACGCTAAAAAGTTACGAACAATTGCGTGTGTCCAAATTTCATCGAATACAGTCTTTATATTTTGAAATTCTATCGAAATTGTACAAATAAAAAGAAACATTGAACTTTCGTTATCTAATTGGATGTTTCTTGTAAATTTAAGCCAAATAACGCCTGAATCTAGCCTGTTGTATGAAAGATTGTAAACATTGTTGTGTGGCGCATTAAAGATTGCAAACAATTTCGTCTTATTTGGCTTGGAATTAAACGAAGGAAAATTTTACGCGCTTGTTAAAATTAATTATATTTTTGTGTGTCCAGAGAACTGAATCTGTATGAGAGTTATTTTCAGAAAGAGCTTAAAAATATTTACCGAATCGTGTCCAGAATTGCCTTCAAACTGTTTATGGAATATTTGCATATCCCATACACAAAGAGTACCGTAGGAATTATCATATTGGATTAAATCGAACTAAATACGGAATAAGTCCCTCGTGCCAAGCAAGCAAGCAAGCCAGCCATCATGTGTAGAAGTAGGAAGCATTAGAGACGGACGCCACCGCAACATTTCGAGGTAAAGCAGTTTGTTTGTTTTTGCAAATCGCTTTATCATTATTCCCAGCTCCATCAGCAACGGTGTTTGGTGCGCTGTTTTCTACGGTACCTTCTTCTTGCACCACTCGGAACCATCCAAGCAAATTGAGGCTATTTTTTAAGAGATTTTCGACCGATGAACTACTGGCCATTGTGATGGCGCGACTCAGCAACGTGACCTGGGAGAATAAGTTCTTTGTTTGATTGTTCGGTTTATTGCTACAGCATGAGTAATGAATGAGTTGCCATTTCCTATCAATCAATCAGCAGATTGGCTCTTTTTTTTTGCTGCAATAACCGAACGCTTCTGCAGAAAATATCCGATTTGGGAATTTTCAATTTCATCATTTCTCGATGATCTGTCGCTATTTGGGGTTTCTAAATCCCCATTCCCTCGGATGTGAGAGCCTAGTCGGCAGGCAATATTTTCCATTCGATTTATCACGTGTGCCTAATTGGATTCCCTGCCGTGCTTCGTTCCGCAGTTTACCTTGGGGGCTTGCGACTTTTTCCACATCCACACTCTAAACTGTTTCCAGCGAACATTTCGAGCGATATCGGTTTCTCTGTCTGTACTCCACATATATCTACCATGTTATTTTTGCCTTTTCAGATCCCACCATCGATTTGCAGGGTTTAACCAAATATTTCCGGGTGATTGCGAGCTGCTTTTCCCGCCGGTACGTTCCCGAACCGAAGCTGGGTCGCCTCGGCACGTACGACCTGGAGGCGTTCAACAAAAAGTTAACCAAATACCGACCAGGTAAGAGTTTTTTGGGAAATGATTGGATTTGTGCAATGGTTTGGGCAATCGAAAAACCGCTACCATCCGGCACGGATGGCGAATTTCACATCTCGATCGATACCTCCAATCCGTTTGCTCCGTTTGGCGGAGTCGTCAATAAATGCAATAAAACTCCGCTTAACGGTGCTATGGCCCTGCGCTGGATTGCCATTGGGATCGTACGCGTTTGCACTATTAAACAATATTGCAGTTTAAGGCACGAGGCGGCCAACACGGACGAAGTCAGGGGAGCTACCCATGAATCTTGGTCAAGGAGTTGCGAGCTCCGACCAACACACCCAGCAGTGGTTTCGATTCGCTTCGGATACCAGTCTGGATTTATAGCTGTTTACGAACCCGAACGAAACGAAATCAAAATAATTTCCATGCATAAATTTACATAAAAGTAAATTTTTATTATATTTTTCAATCTCACTCTTACGGTGGATCGATGGCACCATCAGTGGAGACTGCCATCTGCGCCGCACCTCTTCGCTTCTGATCCATTCGATGCTCTCCTACACTCTCCCTCTAATTTGAGTCTGGCGAGGGCTGCGTTGGGGGGAATGCCGACGGCGGGGTAAATAAATGATAAAAATTGCACCTGCCCGGCTTGGATTGGCCAGGAGAGCAACGGATCGATGGAATTAGTCTGCTATCATTTTCGTCCACTCTCGTTTTTTTCTCTACACTCAGCTTCCATATTAAGAGTTTTTTATTCTCCATTTGATTGCATCAATTTCAGTCTAATTTTTCCATTCCCTTCATATTCTGCAAGTTGCAATTTTTTGTAAATTTCTTTCTTTTTTTCGTTCTCGTTCTTCGTCTGCTGCCGTGGTGTTTGGATTATAATCAACAAGTGTCTCGCTTGGACAAGGAAATTCACGAACGCGATGGTATTCTGTATCCCGATGTGGCCTTTCTACCGATCCAGCTCGATCCGGGGACGTTTCTGAATCAGGACTTCGGACAGGTGAGTGTCGCATATTATTGTTTACCGATTAAGAACTGTATCGA